>NCSJ02000234.1:0-67891 GCA_002812745.2 Scytalidium lignicola
CTCGTCCAGAGTTTTTCAATGTGACCAACTTCTATTATCTCGCGTCATTAGATATAGTAGATATTTCTAGTTATTCTCAATGGACTCAATCGCTGGATTGGTTGAGATTACGAGGCGGCAATTGAATGTGGCAATGATAAGGCTGACAACTTTACTCCTTCGGGGTTTGATGAGTAGCCTTCCGTGCCACTCTTATTATTAGTATTAATTACCCAGCAGAGAAATTTTAGCTAACCTGCTAGCCTCAGTTATAAGACAACTTGGATTATGGTTAATTAAAGCGGGTGGCGGATTATACTCCATTACTTTCGAGGCTTGAGCAGCGAGAGACACAATTGATACTGTAGGTGGTACTAGAGGTGGTAGGCGTGGGCAGATTGGTTGTAATTAATAGATAGGATAACTTCAACCAAAATATTTAGTCAACTTTATTACGGCGGCGCCAATCCTAACTAATGAAGTATAGCAGGAAGTGCTATAGAACTAGGATTTTTTTTAAACTATCAAACATTGTAGTTTGTTTGGATATGTTTATTGTGGTGTCGTTCCCTAAAAAGGTGCTCTGTGCCTGGCAAGACTGCTATTCTGGGACTAGCAGAGCTGGAAATCGCTGTCCTGTTTCGCCAACCCGCTGTAGATCACCCCGATTGAGACATCCGTGATGAATGTACATCAGCTCGAACTTCGAGGTTCAACTCACCTTATATATCAGAATTCCGTAACTTCTGACGTCTAAGGTATTACCATCTCTGCGGAGCTATTTTGGTTTGAGACTATTCCGCTCTAACCTTGTTTATCTAGATTCATATGTACCCTCGACCACGTGGAGGAACAACCCAACATCTCGATCTTCACAACATTCTCTCGACCAAAGCAGAACACCGCTCCTCGTTCTATATATCCCTCGATTTGCATAAGAGCAGTGATTTTACCTGTCCACTTCTCATATCTACTAGCCATCTGCATCACCAATATCGGATGGTCTCGAAGTCTATCCACTAAATACAACACACATGCTACCACTGATCGGAGAACGTTGACATTTAGCCCATCGATGGACAGATGGTTGGGCCATCGAGCATTCTGAGCTCGTCAGCGACGCCGACTCAGAAATCGGCGTATACGCAGCAATCTGTACCATATACTACTGCGATCCCGAGAACGAGCTTTGATAGGGATGGCTTACAACCAACACAAACAAATGGGTCGCGAAACATTTCGAACCCCGCCATGTCCTTCGGACCACGCGGTTCTTCCCTTGCCCCTTCGCCGGCACCAGGGAGTTTCAGTTCAACCATGGCTAGTCAGCTCCGTCCTTCACGAACAGGTGCGGTCATGGAAGGGAATGCTTCGGTACTAAATATGGAGAGATTGACAGAAGATGATGGGAGGATGCCAGGGAACGTCCTTGCAGCACTTCGAGAATCATTGAATCGAGAGTTGAAGATCAAGGAGGGCAGTGAGAATCTGCTAGAAGCACTGAATAGTAAAAAGGCCAAGCAGACCAAGGAGCAGCGTCAGAGGGTGGAGGCCGAGTTAAATTCTTCCAATCTGAGGATCAAGGAACTCAGGAATCAGATATCAGATTTGCAAAAGCCTACGATGCCTTCAACCCCACCCAGAAGCCGCATGGATGGCCTATTTGAGAGCCGTGGTGTTAGGTCTCCTCAGAGTACGTCCAGGAGCGGTGGTGGATCGGATTTAGATGAACCAACAGAATCGCCCACATATGCTCTTGCAGAGATCCTTCAGATTCTTGAGATTGAGGGTCTGACGCCTGATTACTATGTTACTAATGCTAACAATCTTGTTGAATTGTTCAAACGATATCCCACCCTGAAGTATGATTTGGTATGGTCGGTGTTCGGGCTTCGGATGCAAGTCATGCTTCTGAGTGAAAGCAAAGAAGTCGTTGCTGCAGGTTATCGCATGACTAGATATGCTATATCGGATGTGACATCTCTGCAGAAGATCCGAAGCTTGAATATTGATTATCTTGTTATCTTGTGAGCTCTGTACCATCTGTTTGCCTCGGAATATAGCTAACCGAGTATAGGTCCCTGATAAAAGAAAGAAAGGCTGATGTAGAAAGAGAACAAGCTTTAAAATTTGTGCGAGCATTCCTGGATGTCAAAGATGGAGTCGGAGAAATATCAAAGGCTATCATAAGGACTATTGCATCTGTTGCAGAGCATGGCGAGGATCGTCTCAAAGCTATCTGCATTGAGACTCTTGCTGAAATTATGCTTCGTGATCCGGCGTTGCTCATATCTGCCGGAGGCCTTCGCCCTTTAGCAGATGCTCTTGGAGAAGGAACATATGAGGCCTCTGAAAGTTTGACGGCGGCCTTTCTTTTCCTTCTAGATGCGCCACAAAGACGAAAGTACCTTCGTTCTGGTTACGAGCTTGAAGTCCTTTTTACAGCATTCACCGATTCTCTTTTTGCAAAGGAGAGTATTTTAAGACAAAACTCGAAAGCAATAGCATTTGCGCTTAGGTCTTGGCCAGGGTTGATGACACTATCGATGTACAACTTCAGAGCCATCAAGTCCCTCATTTCTTCTTTGATGTTGCCAAATCCTACCATCCGCGAGACTGTCATAGATTTTCTCTACAGTCTTTTGAGGATAAAGTCACCGTTCTGGGCCACATCCTTCTTGGCTGGTAGAAGGCTTACCACCTACGGACGTGTTGCAAACCTTAAATCTTCTCCACAGAAGTCGACTCCGTTGTCTGCTGAAGAGGACTCGGCGGACAAAGGCTTCATCGACCACTACACTGCACTTTTACTAGCCGTTCTGATATCTTCAGATATGTTGCCTTCGCTATTACAAGTTACTCGAGATGCTGACAATCTCATGTTGAGACGGAAGACTACCTTATTGATAGGTGAGGTTCTAAAGCTTTCAGCTAAGCTTCTACCATCATCTTGGAGTGCCAATCTACAGCTTCTTCCGGAACTGTTTGTTGCTGCAGCAAAAATGGAGAGTGAGGATCATTTTGTTGCTACCGGAACGGTCTACCAAATTAGTAGTGTGAGCAGAACGTTGTATCGGTCAACTCCTGGGGTTACAACAACACTTACTAGTGCTGCGAATAATAGTAACGACAACCTAGCTGCATTAGAAGATCAGCCCAAAACTAGCCTGACTGTCCCTCTTGATGAGACCTCATTCCGACAACAGGTTATTGAGAGTCAGGTCTTGAGCAGTACAAATCCACTCAAATGGAAATGGGATATCATCCTCAAACTTATCGAAGGTCCGCTTATGAGTGGGAAACGCCTCGACGAAGCTATTAAAGCTTCCAAATTTATCAAGAGAATATTGAGCTTCTACAGACCTTTCAAGTATAAGTTCGCTGAGTTTAGAAACACTCGGCCAAACCAGAAATATGTGACGGTGGGTTGCGCTCTTCTGAATACTCTACTTCACACCCCCGAAGGTGTGAGATACCTGGCAGACAATAAACTTCTACGGCAGATTGCCGAATGTCTAGCCCAATGTGATCCGGTTAGTTTTCCACCCTAGCTAAAGAGATATAGACTGGATGATGCTAACAATGCCCAGACAAGTGGACTCACTGCCCAATCCCCCATGTTTTCCAAGGAAAGACTGTCTGAAACCCTCTGTTCCGGTTATTTCGCGATGCTCGGTGTTTTAACCGGTGATGTGAAGGGCCTACAGCTGCTTGACCGTTGGCGAATGATCAATATGATGTACCATATAATTGATCTAAAGCAGCGGCCTGATCTGATCAAGTTATTGCTATCTAACTTCGATTATAGCCAACAGGGACACCCAAGGGTCTTGCTCTCAAAGGCTTTAACCGCCGGTTCAAAGGAGATTCGTATACATGCCACCAACGTTCTGAGAAGATATTCCGGTCGGTATCGCTCTATTAGTCCGGCTGGTCAAGGAGTAGTTGACTCAAAATGGGCTATTCAGCTCCTCGTTACACAACTGTACGACCCGGAAGTGGAAGTCTGCTCCACAGCCATAAAGATTCTAGAGGAGGCATGCAATCGCAAGAGCTATCTCGAATATATCGTTGAGTGTCGGCCTGCCCTTGATCATTTAGGAGAGATTGGTGCGCCATTGCTGCTTCGTTTTCTTTCCACCTCGATTGGATATCACTACCTAGATGGGTTGGATTATATTAGCAATGAAATGGATGACTGGTTTTTGGGTCGCAATGATAGCTATGTTGGTGTTATCGAAGCCAGTTTAGCACGTTCCTTTGGTGTAGAAGCACCGGAAGAAACAACAGGCCGTCAAAGCATAGATGACGAAGCTTTTGTACTGGATGTGGAAAACGAGCCCCAAATTCCTCCTCACTTCTATAGGGAGTTGACCAGAACTAACGAAGGCTGCAAACTTTTACGTGATAAAGGCCATTTCGAAGAATTTTCTGCTACGATTCGCGAATATGGCATGATATGCGATGATCCAGAGCTCATCGTCAAGGTCAAAGGATGTCTATGGGCTGTTGGAAATGTGGGCTCGATGGAACTCGGAGCCCCGTTCCTCGAGGAGTCAGATGTAGTTGAGCATATCATCAAAATAGCTGAATCGCATGAAATAATGAGTCTCCGAGGCACGGCATTCTTTGTCCTTGGTCTTATCTCTCGGAGTATCCACGGCCTAGAGATATTATCAGAGCATGGATGGGATAGCAATACAACGAATATGGGGATATCGCTTGGCTTTTGTATACCGCAGGACCTAAGCAAATTCTTCTCGTTCCAGCCGTGGAAGCACGAGAAAGTCTCGGATATGATTCTATCAGAAACAGAAAAACTCGCGTTCGTAGCTGCGAAGACTGATCCGGATCCGGTGAATCAGCGCATCTTAGAGCTTGTCGCCGATCTAGGCAATACAGTACTGACGAAAAAAGCTATAAGTGAATTAATGCACATAAAGGGCCGAAAAGTTCCTGGCTTCAAGCAGCCACATCTATTCAGGAAAGTAATGAAATTACTAGAAAGCCATCATTTCCGGCTTCCAATACGACGGTTTGTGATAGATCTCTTTGAGAGGAGCGTTATGAGGCAAATAGTCCTCGATGAAGAAAGCAGCTCTGAAATGAGTGTTGATGACGATGATGATGATGGCAATGCTGGTGAAGAAAGTGAGAGTGAGAGCGAAGGGAAAACAGAGAGACAGCGAAGCATCAGCGATGCTTCTGCTATTAGTGCACCTTGACATCCTAGGAGTGAGAAGATAGCAGTTACAGTTTATGAATCAAGCCNTTTTTTTTGGCAGAGATTCATGTACCATTATGATGTGAGGCAGGCACTTTCTCTAGTTGGTATAAGAGCGCGCACACATGAGCGGACGGCGNTTTTTGCTCTCTCATTTCTTGTATTATATATAGTACGGCATATGGGGAACTGGGCAAAAAATGGCGTAGGTAGCGAGGGGCGGAATGGAGTATAAAGCTGCATTTTGTGGTATTTATTCAATAAATCAATACCATTTCTATGACTACGTCCTGATACTCAATCTTCCATCATCCATTATCAAGTTTAACAGCTAGTAAGTGAACTAGGATAAGGAATGACAGGAGACTTCCATCTTGACGAGCTAAGTTATTGTATTTGGCGTAATATCTTTCTTGCTCTAGCAAGATATCCAACATAGAATGAGAGATCTCTGTAGTTCCTACAAAATGTCATAATATACACACCCTAAGACAAAAGTGCACCATATACACCAAATGCTCTTGCACCCCATATAAAAATACAACATGATTTTTCTTTCGCTCCCTTGATGTAATTAATACACCAATGCATTTCAAACCTTCACCTCCTTCCCAGCCTCTTTCGCAACCCCCACCATCCCCGGCCACTCCGCAATCTTCGCCTTCCCAGCAAACCGGACAATATTCTCCTTATACGGATGCGCATCGCCCTCAAACGCCTTCAACCTCGCCAATCGATCGTCCCGAAGCCGATTCTTCGGCAACATCCCACTCACAGCCTTCCGTAGCACCTCCGCTCCTCCAAACTTCGCCATCAATCCGTCCATGCTGATCTGCCTCAGACTACCCGGTCGCGTGTTGTGCCGGTAGTACGTCTTCTGCCACCGCTTCTTGCCCGTCGTGTGTAGATGGGCGCAGTTCGTCACGACCACATAGTCGCCGCAATCCGTTGACGGGTCCCAGATCGGCTTATGTTTCCCCATCAAAAGAATTGCGATGCGGGATGCGAGTCGGCCGAGAGTTGGAGGGGTGATTTCTGGGGAGGAGGAGGAGGCGGGACGGGGGCGGATTGGGCTGAGCTCGAGGTGAGGGGTTCTGGCGGATACGTGGTGCCATGTTCGTGAGTAGGCCAGCTTGGTCTAGGGGGCTGATGTTAGATTTTGATGGGGATTGATCTGGTTGATGTATGAGGGAGAGAGAAAGAGTGCTTGTTTCAATGGCGGTTTCTTTCTTACCAATCCTTTAGTTTGGGACATTTTTTCTCACGAGAGGCGGTTCCCTCTGGCCAATTGGGGACGGAAAAGGATTGAAGGAGATTCTCCCAACTTTGTTCGCAACCCGTTGATGTTTGAAAGCTCGGTGGTTTTGGCCTTTCTAATGTCGTCGTGAATTTTGGACGCTAGGAACTTTTGGAGGTTACATTTTAGGTTTAGCGCAGCTTGTCGGGTCGGCAGTCATCAGTCATCCAATCACGCCAATCAGCCCGAACCTCGCCGATTTCAAAGCACGGCGGGATCTACCCCACTAGAAGTCACCAGAAACCGAGAAATATAATATGACGAAGATAGGACTGTTCTGGGTGTCTTTCCTTTTTGTCCTAGACCGTTTAATGATAAAAAATTCCAGTTTTGAGTCAATATAGCTGTGAAACTTTAGGATCATTTCTGTATAATTTAAATTTTATCTACTTAACGCAGGCAAACATTATCAAGATGGCTATTTCCACTCCATTTCAGGTCCGATATACGGTCCAGATTCGCTCGATTCCGGAGATATGGTTTAACTGATCTGTTACAGACATTATTCGCCGTGCCAATGACCTGCGAAAGCTGCATCAAAGATGTACAAGGCTCATTGTTAAAGCTAAGCGGCATCCAAAAAGTTGATGCGAACTTGAAAGATCAGCTCGTCACTGTAGAGGGAACTGGTGTGTCTCTTTTGATACTTTTCGGCACCCATTGACGGCAAATGCTGATGTACGATGTTAGCACCACCGTCTGCTATTGCAGCCGCAATACAAGCTACTGGACGAGATGCAATCCTCAGGGGTTCTGGAACGTCAAACGGTAAGAGAGCCATGTCACGTGAAGCGCTTTATATTGATGCCCATACCCCATGATTTAGGTGCTGCCGTGTGCATTCTAGAGACGCATTCCACAGAGGTATCAGATAAGGTGAGAGGCCTTGCTCGGCTGGTCCAAGTTGCTCCCAACTTGACTCTCGTCGATCTTGTGGTTCGTGGTTTGGAACCTGGAAGCTACTGGGCCACCATACGGCAGGCTGGAGACATCTCTCAAGGAGCTATATCCACCGGTTCGGTGTGGACCGACGGCTCCAAGACACCTGGTGTCAAGCCCAGGGGAGTACTTGGTACAGTCCAGGTGGGAA
Organism: Scytalidium lignicola; assembly: GCA_002812745.2. Lineage (NCBI taxonomy): Eukaryota > Fungi > Ascomycota > Leotiomycetes > Scytalidium > Scytalidium lignicola. Next base: position 7,591 of record NCSJ02000234.1, read on the forward strand.
AAGATAGGTTCGGGAGCGCATTCTTGGAATCGCCCATCCAGATATGGGAGATGATTGGTCGAGGGATGGTATTCTCGAAACAGCACGATGGACAAAGGGAGTTTCAGGAGAACGATGAGAACACTCTGGTCGGAGTTATCGCCCGGAGTGCGGGAGTGTGGGATAACGACAAGACCGTGTGCTCGTGCTCAGGAAAGACGCTGTGGGAGGAGAGGAAAGATGAAGTGAAGAAGGGGATGATCTGATCATACATGGGACGATCAGGTGAGAAGTGGGCCTACAGAGGCTGAACGAACCTGTTGAACCTCCTGAAACCCCATGTCCCGTAGCGTTATCGTGACGAATAAGTGAATAAAAGTTGCAACAGAGAGAATGAGAAGGCAGCAGCCACGAAGAATAATACAGTAAAAAAGGAACAGAAGGTCACGGCAAATCACATGAAAAACTGCGAACTGCGACCTGCGACCTGCGAACAGACCTTGCAGATAGATACTGTAGTAAGCCAGCCCGGTACNTTTCAAACAGCGAGGTTTGAAAGTGTTTGTAAAGTAGAATTCGAAACTGCAGCGGGTGATGTGGCCGGGATATAGCATTATATCACCTGGGTCTTAAGATCTCTGCGCTGTACTATATAGATAAGATGCAATTTGAGGCCAAACCCGAGGCGGCATGACAAGGCGACCTTGCGGAGAATTAATTAACCAGTGCCGCTGCCATTTCAAACCATCTGATAAAGTTCAGCAGGTCAAGTCAAGACGGGACGGCAGATAGGCTCTGCATGAGGACCGGCAGGCTTGATCAGCATGAGATGAGTTGGTTGAGGCTCTCTCTCAAACAGCAGTCATCAATGCGTGGAAGGGTCGATCCAGAAGCTTTTCCCTAACCTCAAACGCCCTTGAAGCCGAAGCGAGTTTCGCGATTGCTTTGAAGACGTGCCTTGAGACCTGCCAAGAGCCGTGCGCACCGGCTGCATCGCGAGATTTTGGAGGAGACTCGTGCAAACTTTGTTTTAGGGCATTGAAAATGGGGCGGGAAATATAATGATCAAAAGAATGTCGGAATATGCCTTTGGGAGAGGTTCGTCGTGTTCCCTGACTAGGCAGGTAGCTACTGTAGGTTATTTTGAGAACCATCACAATACCCAGGAATCACAATGCGACTAGGGAGGTGACTTCACCCGCTTTTGAAAGGTCATGAGATGCACATAACAGCAAAATCAATATTGGAGCTGATTATCAATTCTTGAGTGGCTCGAAAGGAAAGGAAGGTTCGGCCGAAGTGACAAGTGGTTGAAGGTAAATCCGGCCTAGAAGAAAGTCGCGAGCACTAAGTGGTGATGAATGCACGTCCCAGGCACACTTTACGCGCCCTTGGAACGCCTGGTGTGGCAGAAGAGTCGTCGGCGTCGAACGAATGACGAGCAACACGCGCTCCTGGAACAGTCGCTGCTTTGAAGGAGGGCTGTTGCTGTTGGGCCCCTTGCAGGTCAGTCCACTCATGCCTCTTCGACGGCAACGGGGTCGACATGTGGTCTCCAGGGATTCTTATTGCCAGAAAGCTGTGCCTCTTTTTCTCTGGTGTTGCACAGCAAAAAAAGGTACGAGATGGAGGGGGCCGGATGAGCCCGAGGTACAGTACATGTACAAGTTCTGTATGCGACCTTGGGCCCGGGTGGCAGGTACATGTACATGTCTGTACATCTGGCAGGTGGCAAAGATGGCGGGTGCATGGCTAGATTCAGGGACTTGCTTGGGGGTGCATCCGTTAATTAGTTCTCTCCATTCCCTCTCCCCCGTCTCTCCTGGCGGCGCCGTCAGGTACCAGGACCAGGAAAACCGTATGATGGACTGCTGTCTACACTCCAGTCCAGTACCAGTCCGTCCCAGTACCGTGTAGAGTATATTTAGTGTTCGTACGACGCCTCTGCAGCTAAGAGATCGACTGGAAGTTGGTGGCTGCTTTCCCTACACAAATTAATCCCCATGTCTCCGCATCCGGGCGATTCGAGCCAGTGTTTGCTTCTATGATTTCGTATTTCGTGTCTATTTTCTGCTATTCCTCCGGCCTGGAAAGCTGATTCGACTCGATTCTTGAGAGCAGCGAGAGACAGGCATCTTGGACCTGCGGCCTTGGCCTCGACATGATCGTGAGCTGTCCAAGTTGCTGCTGAGTGCTTGCATATATTACAACATCTTCTTATTATATCCTCGGGTCCGGCAGCTTATGTCCTTTTTCCTCTTCTTCTTTCCTTTTTTCTTTTTCGATTCAACTTTGGCTTTGGGCATCCATTCTCGTGCCTTGCTCGTTCTTCATGCATGAATGCCATCCACTTGATCCCATCTAGCTCGGACCAGGTTCTGTTACGCGCTGGGGTTGTTGCTTCCTCCACCTCGCCTGGCCCCTCGTCACAAACCCTACCCAGCCAAGGGTCTCCGTTACACCTAGACCTGCTATACGTACCTCCGTCCTCCACTTCTTTCTGCAAATTCATTTTTTCCGTTCTCAGACAAGCAAAAAACACCAGCCGTTGCTAGATCTTCGGAATCGACACATCAACTAAAGTCAAGCAGCGCTGATCACTTCATCGCTATCCAAGTTCGACCTCGAAACCCCGCGTCGACAACTCTCCGCCTTTAAACCACCCACAACCGTCACCGCATTTACGAGAGCAAGAACTAGCAAAAAAAAGAGTAGCCTGCTACTACGAAGCGTATCTTTGTTAGGAATATTTTCAAGCGCAGGACGCACATTTGGAAAGGAATCATATTTCAACTAAAGATTACTTCGGATCTGCTTCGGGTTCTAGATTCAACTTGAACGCTGGTCGCTCAAAGGGCGACCAGCTCCGGGTCAATCCGAACAAGTTAGGTTGATATAAATTAGTATCAAGACTTCAATATGTCTCTCAAGCAGGTTAGAACGACCAAAGAACAGGCTCTAAAGGTTCATGACGCTGACTACCCTCCTAACAGGAAATTGAGACTTGGGTCGCCGCCCTTGCCCACTATGACGGTAATGAATTCGATGAGGCACTGAAAGAGTTTGATAACATTGCGGATACTTCAAAGATTCTGTTTAACTGTGGTGTTATCCATGCCACGCTAGGAGAACATGAGAAAGCTGTCGGTTTACCCCCGAATCCCTCTTCTATCAACGCTTGTACGTGTACTAATATTCGTGCAGGTTGAATGCTACCAGCGAGCTGTAAGACTGGATCAGTATCTAGCAGTTGCCTATTTCCAACAAGGTGTCTCCAATTTCTTGGTCGGCGATTTCGAGGAAGCCCTTGCCAATTTCAATGATACGCTCCTGTATCTCCGGGGGAACAGTATGATTGATTATGCGCAACTAGGTCTCATGTTCAAGCTGTATTCTTGTGAAGTCCTGTTTAATCGAGGCTTGTGTTACATTTATCTTCAGCAGAAGGACGCGGGAATGCAAGATTTCACCTTCGCTGTCAAGGAGAAGGTAGTGGAGGACCATAACGTTATCGATGACGCTATAAGAGAAGGCGCAGAGGTGCGTGTATGCTCCTTTTAAGTAGTCTTCGACCATACTGACAGTCTCTCAGGGATATACAGTATTTTCAATCCCTGTAGGAGTTGTATATCGTCCAAACCAGGCCAAGGTTAAGAACCTGAAGACGAAGGATTATCTTGGAAAGGCTCGCTTGGTGGCTGCTGCTGACAGATCGAATGTATTCACGGGATTTGCAGGATCTGAGATCAAGAATGTAAGTTCAATGAATGTGCTGCCAAAAAGGCAGCAGTAAGAAAATAGTGTTCCTCCTGCTGACTCTCCTCCAGGCTGCAAAATCAGAGGTTAAGGACGATAGACCTCCTGAGAATGTGTCATTCGCTGCTACCAATCTTGTCAAGCCTGGCCTTACCAGCAAACGCCAGCAATCAGAGCCGCCACTCAACCGCAACGTATTCCCTCCAACGCCACCACCAGAGTCCGAGAAATCATCATCTACTCCATCTCAGATGAGCCGAGCAGCCTCCGTTCGCAATGGTCCTAAGCCGGCTCCCGCAAGGTTAAATATTGACAAGGCACTACCAACCGAGCGTTATGTGATCCGAGATGAAACCCGCGATGACAACATGAGGAAATCACCGGAGAATAATGCTCCGAGATATGGGACCCTACGAGCAGCGTCGGAACCAAGAGGCCCACCATCTAGGTCATATTCGCAAAGAGACGCTTCTCGCAATCGACCACCACCTCGAAGGATCGATGAAGGCGAGGAATATCCCTCAGAAGTGTACGATTTGTACCAGGGTTCGCGGGCTAGCAAATCATCTGGTGGTCGGCAAAGGATGGCTCCCAGGTACATTGAGGAAGAGGATGAGTACGGTAGCGAATATGATGATGGATCCTATGACGAGAATGATTTTGAGATGGTATCGAATCGCCCACCACAAGGAAGAGCTCGAGCACCTTCCACAAATCGTGGTCAATCTAGAAGACCTGAAATTCGAAAGGTCCGCGTCAAAGTCCACGCTGCCGATGATGTTCGCTACGTGATGGTGGGCACGGCTATAGAATTTACCGATTTTGTGGACAAGATTCGGGACAAGTTTGCCCTCCGGAAACGTTTCAAAATCAAGGTTCCAGATGAGGACTCTCCTGGTGGCGATATGATAACGATGGGAGATCAAGACGATCTCGAGATGGTAATGATGACCGTGAAATCGAACGCCAGGAAGGACCGTGCGGATATGGGCAAACTCGAGGTAGGTCTTCTCATGAACGAAAACTTTCAAAAAAGACCTGTCACTAACAACATCTCTCTAGGTATGGGTGGTAGAAGTTTAGACGGATTAATGACCCTTGACGACATTTTTTGGATATCCCCTTTCTTATTTATCTCTATCTGATATACCAGCGAGCGATCTTACCTGCACGTCTTAGATATGGCGTATATTAATTAGATATTTACTGCATGACGTCTGTGACGAATGTCGGAGTAGTAATTGTTTTCCNTTTTTTTTTTTTTAGCAAGGTTCTTGCTTACATTGACTGTATCTAGTATAAAAGTCTAGATTGAGCTATATAATGAGGATGTTTAACAGATTAGACATACCACCTATGTATAACATAGCTTAATTACCGATATATATTATATAAACCATATCGCCATCATACTGGAAGAGAAGCCTCACCTCAAAATGGCATCCGCTTCATCTCGTCCAGCGTCCAATGTTTTCTCATATTAGCAGCCCCGAGCGTCTTAACCTCCTGATCTAAATGCTTCCAGAGCACATCTCCCCAAGTATCCATCTGCTCCTTCAAAACGTTCAAATCCAATTCCGTCTCCTTTTTCAAGCACTTGGTCAAGTAATCCTCGAAATCATGCAATCCCTTGTGGATCTCGTCATGCTGTCTCAACAACTCTGCTCTGTTCTTCCCGGCCTTAAACTCAGGCATCTTGCGCGCAAGCACGGGGAAGATATGCTCCTCTTCTACGCTGTGGTGCAGGGTCAAATGCGAGACGAATTGGAGACCCATGTTTATGAATTGCTTTAGGGAGATGCCCTGAGGACGGCGGTGGTCGACGCAGGATTTATACATGAGGTCCCAGGTATGACGGAAATGGTTGTGCTGTTTGGTGGGGGAGAAGAGGCAGGTATAGTTAGTTCAATGTTCTAGTTTCTAGGTTTATTTTTTTTTTTTTNTTTTGGTTTTTGGATTTTCTTAGGAAGTTCAATTGGGCCCGGGAAAGGGGGAAGAAGAGACTAAGGAGCTTGCAGCAGGAACTTACAAAGTATTCCATGTGCTCCGCCATACTGTTGTAGGTACGGAAATCTGCAGCTGATAATCTGGGAAGCGACTCCTCCTCAATGTCCTCCGTCTTCTTCCTGGTTTCCTCTGCCTTCGCTGCCGCTGCCGCTGCAGCTAATTCTTCAGGACATTCATCAGCCCCCTTTACTTTGTCCTTGGATTCTGTATCTGCCATGGTGTATTGTCGAGGGGTTTCTGGAGCGTCTGGTAGTAGCTCTGAGGGTGAAGCAGCAGCACCACCTGCGGCGGCTGGGAAGGTGCTGGAAAAGTTCCTTCGTGAATTGCACGAGGGGTACTCTAATGCTTGTGGGATTGAGAAAGTAGCTCTGTGGATATTACGCAGTGCTTGGACTTGGACTTGGACTTGTGCTGCGCGGACGAGGATGGTCGGCGACTGTCGAAGGAGAGGTGGTAGGAGGATGGCGAGGAAGATGGGCTTCATCTAATATCTATATTATTTCATTTCATTTCGTGACATGGGGTGAATTGAATTGAATTGAATTGAATTGAATTGAATTGAGATAGGAAAGAAGCAATGAATAAAAGCAAAGAAAGAACCGAAAAGTGCTGAAGTGATTGACAGTATAATTATTTCTTTATTTTGGGGGGAGTTTCTTATCNTTTTTTTGGCCCCGCGGGAGCCCTCTCGGACGAGGCTGCGGAGAGAGATTTTTGGGCCTGATTATTCATTTTCTGGGTTTGATCGATAAGCTAAGTTGATGCCTGAGATGGAATCCTCAGGTGTGAAAGGGGATCTTTTTTCATAGCGGTAATTTACTTTGCNGGGGGGATGGAGTGCTATGAATGAATACTGCAGCTCCCATTCATCGAGTAGCTTCGAGTCTATAAATACACACTCTTCATGCTATTGGGCTGAAGGAGTACTGTATGAGGGCACAATATAGGTATAATTTATGCGTTTTAAGTCAATCTATCAAGCGGTACGGACCCTGTTCCTGCCGGTTCGTCACGATCCCGTCTTTTAGGAGTGTGGCTTCAGTGTAAAGCCATATGGTTGTTATTTTGCCGATTTGGAAGTTCTTTTTATGTCTTAAACGGGGTTGCTTCTATGTAGTGTGTAAAACGTTACCCTTCAGCCTATCTATCTAGTCTAAGCCGATGGACCTCTTATCTGAGTTGACTTTGGGTGTGGTATAATGTTCGTAAGACATACCACAGCTTGGCAGGAAAAGCTTAAATCTGGAAGATCTTCTATGAAGCAAGAGCTAGTCGTATCTCCGTACTTTCTATGATTAATTTCCTGTTGGCTGTTGTGGATCTCAGCCAAAAAACCGTTGTGGCTTAGGCGCGATGTCGCGATGGTGATGCGATGGAGGGGTCTCATTTGTTGGTTTGTTTCCAGGGGGCAAAAGGCAGACTGACGTCAAGAGCGAGTTAGAATGGTGCAAAAATAATATAATAAAAWTTTTTTTTAATCTTTTCATTTCTTAGTTGTTGAACTTGTAATGAGGTGGGAAAGTAGCATTGATAATACAAAGGACAGTGGTTATTATATAACTGAGAAGTCCTGTGGAAAGTTAAGATGGGCTTTAACTTCCAGAAATTAAGGAATAATTACTGTGAAGATTTGTTGATTGATTGCCAATATTAATTTTTATTTTTACAAAAGTTGGGAAATAATAGACATGGTCACAATGGCCATGCATCAGGAGCTGAAAGTTGAGACGCAGCCAGACGGAGACAGAGGGGCTGAAACGTGGGACAAACTGTAACGTTCGCATCACCGATCACAAATTCGAAGCACAGTAGCAATAATTGAAGCGGAATTAGACGGGAAAACATTTCTTGCATTGAATTAGAATTAACCGCAACCGCGAACAAATTCCACCCGCACGCATCGAAAACCCTCCCGAGCTAAAAGCTAAGACGTAAATGGTAATGTGTAGAAAGAGAGACCGTTTCCTTCAGCGAAGTGAGGGCCCGATCCTCCCCTGGGTATCGTATCGTCATCATCAATCCGTCTAGCAACAGCACTCGAGACATTCGAAGCAGGCGAGACCGGCGCAGCTATGGGGAAGATTCGACGTTAGCAAAGATACTCATGCAGTGGTGCTTACTGTGCTTTATAGCTGCAGCAAACTAACAAGCTTTCCACTATCATCGCCACCACCAAATGCCTCGGTTTCAGGCGAAAAGATGAAAGTATGAAGGTGGATGAGATAGCAAAAAGAGTGTGAGCATGGAGACGGATTAACTTACAGACCGCAGCAGATATCACCACCCTCACCACCTCCACGCATGCTCACTGGCTCTGGGGTCATGTTCTCAACTGGGCGCTGTTGATGGTTAGCATGTTCTATGTTGCTCTCGGAATACAGCGAAGGCTGGGAGAGAAAGAAAAGCGGGAAAAGGAAGACACATACTGGTTGCTCAGAGCTGATGCGAGCGGCATTCTCGACGCTGGGCATCTGCTGAGATTGAGGCTGGGTGGTTTCTGGAGCAGGCATTTTGGCTAAGATGAAGCTGGAGATGGAATTGATGGAATGAAAGGATTTGGTTTATGAATTGGGATTATTGTACGTTTTTTTAATGTAAACGGGAGGAAGAGAACACGAGGGAGCGGGATGCTAGGGGGGGCCTTTTATTTATTATTCCTGCGCCCATTACGCAGTGTGCAGTGAACCAAAGCGCTGCTAGAGAGGACCGGGGCGCAGCAGCACTCCCCCTTCCCTGACGCGCCCTTCTCTCCCCTTCTCACTTTCTCACTTTCTCACTCCACCACTGACTGGCTGACTTGCAACCATCCGGCTACATCGCATGGAAGTCATTGGCTCCTGGCCGGGCGTCTCACATCCCCCATGAAATCGAAATGAGCCAGGACGAGCCACAGCACAACGGGCCACAGGGCTTCGGGTTGGCTCAGCCGGTCTAGTAAAGATATGCTCGAGGTGTATGCAAGAGATAATTGCGATGGTCATGCATATCTTTCTTCTTTCTCTTGCTCTCAGTTCGAGAAAGAAGAGGCCTTCCATCCGAACTACTCTGTACAGTAAGGAAGCTCAATATTACAGTACAGAGTTCCTTTCTCCTGCTCCGCTCTAGCTTCTAACTACTAATACTAATCCTACACGAGTGCAGGCCAACGAAACATCCAAACCCGGTAATTTTCGGATCGTCACTACTACAGTACAACACCACAGCTGAAAGCTGCGTTTCGTGGTCGGAGGCGCCAGAACTGGTCCCCATATATTGATTACTGTACGAACTGTATTATACCGGTACAGTAGAAGCACTGTATCCGCTACGTGCATCGTCGCAGCAGCTGGATACGTTCAGCGTGGTTCGTCTGCTGACGTCTTTGAGTGAAAGGCCAAGAGGCTACAGACTCTTAAGTACGGTTAATACCACTAAATTTGGCACTCAAGCTCCCTCGACCTACGCCACGGTTCCTCTTTTGGAGCTTGTTTCTTCGTCACAGGCCCCTGATTTTCCAAGCTTGGCGATCTTATCTTTGTGCAGGTAGGCGGTGAGCCGCTGCCCTGCGAGCGGCATTATTACTGCTTTCATTAATTATTATTCTTCTGCTGCTCGAGGACACAAAGTCCTGAGCTACAATTAGGAAATCAATCACAAAACAGCTGCATAATCCATAATAGGCAATACCTCTCGCCATGTAAATGACGCAGAAAGAAGAAATACAGAACATTTCCACTCATTGCTACCGTACTTCCTCCACCCGAGGTACTTCGTACGTACAATATTACTGTAGTACCACTACGCGCTTTAAACTGGCCCAACCTGTTTCTTACTCATCTCATCCTAGCACTCCCTGCACCAACTAATCATCCATCTCTTTCTTCTACTTGGCAGCGGCAACTCCTCCCGTCTTACATAGTAAGCTTAGCCATGCTTTGTTTGGCTCCCATACGCGCGCGACTTTAAAATAATAATACAGTAAGATTGGCCTGTTCATGTGCACTTGAAACAGTTGGTTTGAAAGAGCCAGTACTGTACTGTACAGCATTACTATTCGGACGACATTGACATTATCTCATGGAGGTACGCCAACGCAACTCACCCTTCTCCAGCCACTCAGCCTCTGTAAGGATACGCGGCCTTTCCAATGAACACGTACGGTCGGGACTAGCTTTTCTCCGCTGAGGCGTTTTCAAAAATGCTGGTAGATCCTTTTCATATTTGATACGTTTGCATTGAGATAATTACAGTGGAGAAACAGAGGTGGTGTATGCATGATATCTTCTAGTGGCTGTGGCTATGGCCGTTGTTGTGGCTGTGGCATTCCTTGCTAGTTAATTAAAAAAGGTGTTTTTCTATTTCACTTATCTCAACCAGTTCTATCTACCTCCTCCGCACAAAGTTGACTTCGGGAAACTTCAGAGGCACCCTCAACTTTGCGAATTTGTGCTGTGCGGCAGCTGGCTTCTCCAATCCCCGAGCTATCCTCTTGGCCTCTGGCATTGCTGTAATCGTAGCTCCCACCTCTTTGAAGTACTGCTGCATTGGCTTCATCTCCAACTGCAGCTCATCCTTGAACATGTAAACGTCCGTTTCGAAGTTATCTAGCACTAGTGCGAGTGCACACGCATGTGTGATCAAGAGGTCGGCATGGAACCGACTCATACGAGACCCATCTGAGAATCTTCGTCGAATGCTTTCTAATACCGCCTCCGGAACATCACCCAGTGCTTTCTTTAACTCTGGTCTCTTGGGGAGAAACCTCTCTGATCGGTTTGGTTTCGCACTTGTGTAAAACTTTAGTAGACAAAATAGATATCGAAGCGCTCTGAGTCTTCGTGCATCCTGAACCAAAAGTGAAATTCGTTCTGCAACGAACCGGGACGGGAGTACCACTTCCTTCTTATTTTTAACTTTCTCCTGCCATTCCAACACGGGAATGAGCTTGAGTATATCTTCACCAATCAAGCTGTCCAGAGTGTAGACGTCCTTGGGCTCTTGAGCATCAAAGTTTGCTACTGGACGAGGCTTCGCTGCATCTGCCTCTCGAGCCAACTGATCCCTTGTGGCCATTTCAGCTGTAGCTTCTGCCATGGATGCCATTATAGCAGATGCCGTAGAGTCTAATTTTGCAGGTTGCCCTTCGGCCCTCCGAGCAGCCCTTCCGGGTGCAATAGCATTCTCTGTAACTGACGCAATAGCCTTTCGTGCCTTCTTTGTACCGAAAGTCTGACCAAGGTCGTTGCGAAGTTCTCTAGTGTTCTAGAAAAGTCACTGTTAGATGATATTGTTCATTTGACGGCAATTTGATTTTGATCCTACGTACCTTTGCAGACTCTTCTTCGGGCGGAGCTGCTTGTGATTTCACTAACCCCCTCACTGTCATCTTCCTTGCCTCCATGAGCTCAAGCTCTCCCGTCTCAGGATTGTAGACGCCAACATAATGTTTTAGAAACGAATCCGTTTTAGAGGCCTGTTCTTCTCGCGCTATATAATCGATTTTAGGGTGTGTGTTTGAATGAAGAAGGAGTTCGGAGTTTGTAATCTTGCTGCTTCGTCCAGGCTTCGCGGATACGTTCTTGAGGGGCTTTGAATAGGGTTTAAAGGATATGGCTGTCGGAGCAGCCAAACCAGGCATTGATGCTGCTATCGTTAGACATCCTTCTAGGAGTTTCCAATTAAATGGGGCGATAAAATCCACATCCTGCAACTGCGCAATCTCCTACATACCTATAACTGGGGCCAAGCTCTCTGTATTGTGAAGCTTGATCTTGATGGTCCGATCATTCTCAACTGCGACCTTTTTGCTAGGTTTCGAGGACCCATCAGTGTGTCTCTTTCTTTTCTTGACTTCTTCTGGCATTGTGTAAATCAATCGACAGGCAATTCTTGTATCTAGGAGGCAGAGGTTGGGAGGCTAGGATAGTGGATGTCCGACAAATTTCCAAAAGTTTTCTGCCCGCTGGTGAAGGCGGTGAGCGATTGGGCAACACAACGCACACTTAGAGAGGCCCATTACGATAACCTCACCTAACTACTAACCCGATTTCCTAGGTTAGGTTGTTAATAATTCAAGGGCGTCCTGGTGGCTGGTGTAACAAATTTTAGATGGGTATTTTACAAATGGGCTTAGAAACTGGGGTGCGATTCATTTATAAAAAAGGTTACATAAGGTTGAGGAATGGAGCCGATCTTCTGGCCTTCACAAACATATTGATAAATTTATGGAAGCGAAACTTCTTTTTTCATTCAGTAGTTGAAGTTGATGGTAGCAAGTATCTGCGGCAACCCTCTTTCCACCACTTCTTTTTTCAAGTACGCTCAACTGACATGGCGACAGTGACTTGACCGGTTCTGCTTCCTTCCAATTCATCCCACCAAAGGCCAGTGTCTGCACGTCATCAGACTGCTCTATCCTAGAACACCCACCCTGCCTGTGTACTGAATGGTAGTCCCAAACCGTCCCTGAGATGTGGAATGCTGAAATAGGCGTAGACGTTGATGCGAGAGATGGTGCAGGCTTGGAGGTTATGTTGTCATGGTATCGTGATTCGAGAGGCAAGAGAAACCGAGATCGACATGTTGTGAGTTTACTTGCTGTATGAAGGTCAGTAAAAAACTCCGTATGAACCACGGGCTCAAGGTCAACTTACGATCTGGCTCTAGTCTTGCGGCGCTTACGCTTGAGTCTCCTGACTCTCTTCTTACGCCACTTCGCTCTCATTGTCGAAAACTTGAGCTAATGGAGGGGTCAGTTAGCATAACTTTGACATAACTCGAGGAGCTAATAGCCCGGTCGACCATCTTCCTGAGTAATTGATTCTCCGGGATAAATAATCCAAGATAGCAAACACAATTGGAACATGCTGTTAGACCACAGTGTCATCAAGCAATGAGGGGTAACACTTACTCGTCGACAGTGTTGAGTTGTAGTGAGGTGAGGAGGGGAAGTCAGCTCGAGGTTTCGCGATACAATATGTATTCCGTTAGCGTGGCATAGGGTTGCCGCCCTGTTTAACCTGAGGCACGCCACAATGATGTAAGTATTAAAATCCTAAGGCAGCGATGTATCATCAGCCTCGCCTTGTGTTTCGGTGTTGAGCTTTCATAAGTTTGATCAACCATTGCGGGAGTAATATCTCCTATGGGTATGCTTGAAAATAAATTTATCTTTCGCATATCACTCAAACCACTACAGTGTGGACGTCTTTATGGTTAACAAACAATGTTTCTTTCATTCTTGTTTTCAACTGTTATGGGTTGAACAGTGGATGAGCTGCTATGGACAAGCCTATAATTAATTGGACTGCGTATCGATTCTAATGATTTAGGTGTCATGTGAAATAATATACTTCTTTCTCTCTTCAACTAATTCATGTATCATCGAAGTGCTTTCCCTCTTTGTGTCATTTGAATCGCCATGTTTTATCGCCATTATCTTTGTCTGGAAATTGCATTTATATTGTGCCTCTGTTTTTAAAGTATAAGAAACTAGATTGATATAGTGGGTTATTTATACAACTAGCTAACATGAATACTTCAAATCCCCAAGTGAAGATGAAAAGAAAACCTGCTTTCACAATTGACTTGCCCAAGTTAGCTGGATACGGTTATGATCCAACAGATACAAATATCTTAAAAACCTGCTAATATCAACTAGATCCAAAGGATAAATTTCTCAGTATAGCTAAACGTATAGCCAAAGGTCGTGCATTGAAACGCTGTCTACAATGTTTTTTAAAGGGCTTAAGATGCTCTAAAGAGTCGAGAACGAATGCTGATCCGTGTCTACGTTGCACTAAAGACGGCGAGGATTTTTGTATTCTACGAAACCCGAATGCCGAAATTGACTATGAAAACGAGAGAATATTAGAAAAAGTAACCTGGTACGCAATTGGGAAGACAGAGGAGGAGGTCTTTGACAGAGTAAAGGAGCTTGTTGACGAGCATAAGGATATGACTAAAACAGCATGCATGCTACCTCCGCAGCCGCCAAATGCCAGAGAACTCTTAATCCCGATGATTAAAAGAATTCATGACGATATTTTGAACGAACTTCCCTATGGCTTTACAGAGGGTCTTAACCGATGGCAATTAGATAAATTAGTATCGAGTTTATTTCCCCTTACTCTGGGAGAGAAAGGACTTAAACAGAACAGAATCTAGACCAAATGAAAGTTTGTTTAAATATACAATAACATATTACCTTTTGATAGGCCTCCAATAGACACCAAGATGGCCAAATTAATTCTCGTTTTGACGAAAAGGACCGAGAACGTATCTAACGAGGCTAAATTTTTAATGCAAATCTTTATCTGAGGCGGATTTCTTCTCACTCATTAAGAGTTTTATCCGCCAGTTAATAAACTCATCAGAGATGATGTCACCGTGACCTGTCTCTTCAACCTGCTGAATCTCAATTACCGGTGACGCCTCTCTCCTTCGGATTTTCCAGACCCCATCTCCTTTGATAGTCTCCCTTAGAACTATCTAAAGTTAAAATCTTCCTTACTCTTAAACTTTGAGTAGAACTTACAGTCTAAGAATGCTGCAGCAAAATTGATACACATATTTCCATCCCAAGTGCCTCTGCCTCTCCTTTTCACATTGCTAGGTATCATGGCGGTTTCAATTTCCTCTATTCGTTGTAAAATACCATCTTGACTGCGGAAGCCAACAATGATCTTTGGTACACCGAGTAGAAATGACTGTATCCAAAACTTCATGAGCTTCCGTTCGAATGAAATCATATCTCTGTCGTTTCTGATCTCGGCACTTGTTTTTAGCTCAATCCAATTTGCTGGCATACCATCTGATGGTTTCTCATCCCATACTAAAACAAATTAGCAGAATAAGGGATGCAATCATGGTACACAGAGAAACAAACTCACCTCCGTCAACCTCGCCACCAATAACAATTGACGTATTTCCAATCCCCGTACGTACAACAGAGCAGTACTGTGCGTGATTGTTAACAATCTCATTTTCACGACGTTCGATATAGTCTCGAGATGTTTCATCCCAAGTGGCTGGGAGCAAGGATAATGTTTCGAACTTGTAGCCTGGATGCCGTTAGCAGCTAGAGAATGGAATATGGATAAGGTACTGACCCCAGTAGCTCATCATATCTCGAGATGGTCTTCCTCGCTGAGGTGCTTGCTGGGATTGGCGAGCTTGTGATCGAAGCTTGTAACTGTGGTTTTCTTCGATAAAACTGGCGATTTTAGTATTGGAAGTTGAAAAATGTGTTTTAGACCATACATGGTACCCTTCATATTTATCAGCATAGGAGTAACTTTGAGATGATTAAGGTTGTCCCACTTGATATAGAGTGGCATTCATCTCAAATCTTGGGGTTTCAAGTCAGCATCTGAGAACTCCGAAAAGGCAAGCTGACCTACCCATCTCTATCACTGAATATAGATCCCATGATCTGTGGTGCCAATCAGATTTCGTAAATAGCGAATTACAAGGAGCTTAGACCATACCTTGCTCATCATGCCGCGCCAAGTAATGACATCTGCCTCCACTTTCTTTCCAGTACTTTGCTCATGAGCAATAATAGTTTTTAGTAAACTATCAAGGTGTTCGTCTGGCGTGTCATTAAGTTTTCGAAAAGTCTCAAATCCTTTGGAGAGATCGGCTCCAAGACTTGGCGGATAATAATACTTAATTCCCGAGTTGTCCAATCGAAATTCATGATTTTCATCGTAAGAAAAACATGTCATCTCCTGAGTGAAGTCATGTTAGCAATTGTAGAAGTAGCGATGCGTAACGATATAAAAATCAAAGGACGCAGCCTCGGAGAAGGGACACAACTGAATAAGATTTAAGGCAAGCGGTTCATAAGACAGGATTGAATCAAGAGTGGTGATATTGAAATATCTCTCAGTTTATGACAAACAAAATATAACCAGCTCAATATGGCGTATTGTAAGAAAGATATTCATGGGGACAAAACAGCAGAAAGAACATGATACACTACCTTTGGGCGCCGAATTGCAGCGCTCGCACCCACAAAGCGACCAATGGGTTGAATTTCAAAAATCCTATTCATATTTAACATGCTTTAACGGTGACATATTGAAGAATTCAGAGCTCAGCTTTCCTGGAAACTAGGAAAATGTAAAGGAAGATACTGTGGCCAGCGGGTCTCAAGACAATATTTAGAGAAGCGAGCCTCGCGTCAAAGCCTCGCGGAAAGGCTTGGTTGCCCCGTGAGAAAAATACGCAACTACAGCAACACTTTGTATTTAGTCTCTCTATTTGCGCGCAATGCCTGAGAGACGGCAGCTAGGAACATCATCAACAATTACGCGCGGTACCACAGGTGTGCGCCGCAATCTCTTCCACCACCATCTGAGTCGACGTCCAACGACTGCCTCTACATCTACATCCGCCGAAACACTTCGGCTAGATATCGATCCAGAAGTTGAAACTTCAGATATCGTGATCCGAGACAAAAATGGAGATTTTGACATTGGGGAACCGCCGGTGCAGTGTTTAGAAGATGAAGAGGGCGGGGAGATTGATCCTAAGGAAGATGAAAGTATGGATGAACTAAGATATCTGGGATATGGTTACCAAAGCTAACCTTGCATCTAGAGGAAAGACAACGATTAGCAGATGCTGTTAAGCATCATAGAGACAGAAATCGCGCTCCTAGCGAACCAGCTGGTAAGGCAGTCGAATACTCGAGACTGCTACAAATACTGATGACATTTGTTAGAGCTGTTAGAAGCAGTGAAAGCTAGTTTACGAGCAAAAGTGGCAGCGCTGTCGGAGGATAACTGGATGTATGAGAGAGAGGAAGATCCAGTCGTTCGATAATATGGTCGTAGAGTTATATTTGGAGGTTACATTCATAGGCGTTAAAGATACCCGGCTGTTATATCACATTATTTAGAGGCAAGGGTGGATTGCTTTATATCTCTTCATATTGCAATTCAATCTAGTCCCTCAGCTACAGGCGCAGATGAACCAACTCGTTTTGGCTGGGATTTCTTAGGAGCATTGCCTGCTCCAGGAGCACCAAAGAGACCTCCCATCATGTCTAGTAGGGGGTTGCCCTGTCTTGGTCTCTGGATACCAAAATACATCTCTCCAATAGTAACGAGTGCCTCATCCCAATTCCCTGCTTCCTTAATATGGTCTCCGTATTTACTTCTCAATTGGCGGAACAGATCTGCCGTGCCTTTCTGACAAGCTAGAAGTAAAAGACCTAGGAAGTTTAGTAACGGTAAGCTTGGATATATCTTAACATGCAAGCTGCCGCTACTAATATCTTGAACACTCAAACTTTTATTATCTTCGATTAATTTGCTGGTGAATAGCTGTAAAGATCTGTTGGCGTCGCGAACATTCCCCGTGATAAGGTACGGGAATATTGCTCTTGCAGCATATATCGGGGCTGTGTGCGAGTCATCTTTGGAATACCATTCATACTCCATTTTAACAAGGATATCAGGGGAATCCTTTGTCCCGAGAATCAGATGTCTTTCAGCCTCATATGCATCATGTTCCTCGGCATACAGGGATCCAGCAACATGGTGTAGATCTGGTTCTCCCGCTGGATAATCGCCGCACTTTGAGGACCACCTACCAGTTGTCAGTCATATTGTCTTCTACATCCAAGGTGTGAACTAACACTATCATCTCACTAATAAACTTCTTTCTCGTAGGTTCTTCGCTATCAAATAGCCGCAGAAGGGTTAGAAGTTTGCCTTTGTTGCTTGAGTCGGGTTTAAGCTCGGCATCTTTGTAGGTATCAATGAGAAGTATGCCCAAATCACCACCGCTGCCTCCTTGTCCAGCAGCTAATAACGACTGAGCAACATTGAAGAGAATATCAATCGCTGGTTCCCAGCTTTGTTGTTTGGTATAACGAGCTGCAACGACCCTCGTTTGTTGTTGTGCTTCGTAGTATTGGCCTTCTGAAATTCTGCCACGTCATTAGTCTAGTAATGAGGGAAGCGTAGGTGATATTATTACTTTTCTTGCAGTCGCGCAATGATTTTCTCAATTTTAGCACTCATCTTTGGCGACGGAGACCGAAAATTCGAGTGTAAAGGACCAAGTACATGGAGGGGTATGAGGCTGTGACGAAAGATGTCAAGTATTGTTGATAGTAATAGCTCAACTATTATGGGTCGGATATATTAATTTAAGGATTAAGCAATTATACGCTGTGTTGGTTTAGTGGTAAAATCAGCGCTTCCCATCAGCTGCTCCCGAGGCAGAGTACACGATTGCGCTGGCCCCGGGTTCGATTCCCGGACATAGCATGGAATTAAATTTTTTTTCTTCCTTTTTTCCTTCTAAAGACATTTTTGATATTGAATGCAAGATCGCGAGATCTATTTGCTATTCGGTAAACTTGTTTCCTGTCAAAGCGAGCATTTGCACTTGTACTTCTCTGCTTCCCTGCGAAGCGCATTTAGCATTACATGGACTTAAGTTTGATTGCTGCGTTGCAGTTAATATGAAGTAATATTAGAGCTGGGATCTAATTGTTTTCAGGGATTTCCTTGAAAAAAGGCTAGTTACAAACTAGCATACATAACAAAAGTTCTGTTTACCATAGTGGTACCGTTATTAAGATGAGACAGGTAGCGGACAACTTATCCGTGTCCAAAGGTACATACATTATTGTCCTACACAAAATCCCATGTTATGGTATCTTACATCTATCTTAATTTACATAAATATACAATAGGAGTTTTAAACATTGTGCTGCAGCAGTATGGGCTATTCCCAGGATATATCATCCCTGCATAATTTCCTCGTCATTTGACGGCTCGGTATGTATCTCTGCCCTATTCAACGGAGCGGTATCCTGGACGTGTAGAGTTTTCTTGGGTGCCTCCCTATCTACTTCGTTCTGCCTTTTCCTCCAGTCTCTCCCTCTCTCAGCTAACTCGGCTAGTTTCTGCATATAGTTATCATTGTAAGGATTTGACTTCGCCTCTTCATTGGTTTTAGCTAATGCGAGACGTCGCCGTCTCTTCGTAGCTTCATACAAGGTCTTGGCTCTTGCTTGATTAGGCACTTCCGATAGTGCGTATTCAACAGTCCATTCGTCTGTAGGACCAAGATTTTCAGGTCGTAAAACATATTGATCATTCACTTTGTTGCGAATGGTTAGTGTCATGGCTAAGATATCATCTTCGGAGGGAGGTTTTGATTCAGGCTCCTCTGTATGGCCAGTGGGACTATCTCCGGTGGCTTGAGCCACATTGAGCGCCGTTGGAGCTACATCTTCGACAACCGGGATGTCTTTCGGGACAAGACTATCTTCGGAAGCTTCATGATCTGGGAAGTCAGAACTGTGCATTTTAATGCCGCTGCTGTCTGCATGTGGTGTCAAATCATTCATCTTCTCAGCGCCTCCTTCCGTATATTTTTGAACAGGCTCTTCACTATTATCCTGCTCACCTTCATCTCTTTCATCTCCAACTCCGTTCACATCGATTTCTTGTCCACTATCCTGCATGTCTTTATCGCCCTCTTCTTCGATACTGTCATCACTAATCGTTTCAATATCAGGCTCATCGTCGGCTTCCCCTAAGCCTGGTTCTTCTATGTCATCCTCATCCAGCTCCTCAGATCCTTCCTCAATTAAATCGTCAACGTCATCTTCTTCCTCTATTTCTTCCTCATTCCCACGATCATCATCCTCATCATCTTGTGTGCTATCATTTACACCTGATGCAGATAAGATCTCATCCAAGAGCCTGTCGGTCTGCTCAGTCAACTCCTCTGATCTTAGAACATCACTCTGTTCTATAAGACTTTGAACAATGGCCCTTGCATCTTGCATGCTAGTTTCATCTTTCTCTACGCTTTCCTCAACCTTGGCTCTGATTTTTTCCCATTCTATGGTCTTCAGTTCCTCATCTGTCTTCTCTTTCTTTAACCCAAGCACTCGACTCTCGAATTCTCTAACAGTATCTTTGTTAGTCTCCTGAATCTTTTGGATCATCTCTTCTTCAATAGGTTCCGCGAATATATACATAAATGGTGTCTCGGCTGCTCTAGTCTCGAAATGAATACGCAGAGACTTTTCGGGGAACCGAGCAGTCGCTCGGTCGAGGATACGATTTAACAGTTCTAGGCTGATTTTGAATTCAGAGTCTCCAGTGCTTGGATCCTCTGTTCCATGTAAAGCCAGGTCCATCTCCGGTAGACTGATGTACTGGAAACCAAATATACGTTCTGTGTTATGGTATGCCACGAAAATACCATCCATCCTTCCCATTCGGACCTGCAAAGAGTATTTCAAGAACGCTGCTCGAATCATATCGTAATACTCTCGTTCGTAGGACTCCCATTCTCCATGGCGAGTCCGGATCTCGTAGCCCATTCCCTTCTCATATTCTCTTGCGTCCATACGGATCGAGACGACAGCCCTTGTCTTCAGATCGAACATCCCAGTTCCTGGCAATCGAGGGTCATGTGCATCAAGTTGGGATCTCATGAGAAAATCACCCATTGTGGTGTAGTGGAAAGATTCGGCTTCATTACGCTCCTCTTCAGAGATCTGATCTGAGTTCTCCTTGCGATACTTTTCAAAGTCTTCGGTGGAAAGAGTGAGCAGCTTTTCCATCGATTTACCAAGCATACTCAAAATATTGGCAGTATCGTACTGCTTATCCGCATCTATGGCATAAGTTCCATCTCTCCAACGTAGGAAAATAGCGGAAGGTCCTCGTTGCAAAGCTGTGAAGCTTTTATGTTGGATCGGGAAGTCCTGTGAAAGAATCCCGGTATGGATCGGCCGCCATTGAGATAAGAGAAAATGGAAATGTGCGAGGCCAGATGTCATACTCGAAGTAGATCCGGTGTACTTCTTGTTTTCTGTAGAAGCAGTTTCTAAGAGGGAGACATCTTTTGATGATGTTATATACTCCTTTAGAGCATTGAAATCAAACTCACTGACAGGCATGATAGTCTGAAGATAAGGGTCAAAATTATATACCCGCGATCGAGGATCTTGAAGTTGATAAACGCCTGGATTGAAAAGGACTCTTTCAAGGCCGTAAGAGAGTTTGGGAACAGGTGGTTGTGGTCTATCGACGGGAGTCAGATGTAAATCGCCCGCATCGATCGTCTCTATCTCTAGGGGAGTTGTACCAGGCCTCTTCTGCAAACCTGAAGCTGCCTTCACACTAGGTTGACGCCGGGGGCGTGGAGGTGCCTTACTCTTCATAGCATCTCTGAGAGATTGAAAAGTCTTCAGCCGCTCTGACAGTTCCTCACCCACCTCATTTATATCAGATACAACTGGAGATTTAGACTTGACGTGCCGTATTGGGGAAGTGGATCTACTATCGGGTTTCGAAGCTAGATTCTCGCTAAGATATCGTAATACACGGGACCTTTGTTGCTTTGACAATCTACCCTCACCGAGAAGCTTAATGAGATAACTATTCATTGGGGCGCTAACCCCAGGAGGTTCCTTGAAGACATGCTTAGGGAATTTCGGGGTAGATGTTGGAGCGGCTTTGTTTTCTACCACGGCGCTTGACTTAGTTGCAGAGACGGCTTTCCCCTTTGTGATAATGCGATGACGATCAACATCTTCTGATGCTTTGCTTTGCTGTTCATTGACATTATCCTTGCTAGTCTTCTTTCTCTTTTTCTTCAAGGGCTTTTTAGTCTTATTAGCCTAGATTTTCAGTCACTTTGAACTAACATACCTTTTCCTTGGACTTTTCTTCAAGCGTTTCTGTTTCCGTAATTTTTGAAGCACCCACTCTTTTAGATTCATCTATATCCTGTGCTAAAGCTTGTCTCAATTCTCGCAGGTTCAACTCTGATTGGGATATTGGCTTTGTCACTTTCGTTCTTGATTTTCTTCGGCGTCGAGTTATAGGTGTGTTCGTCTTCGTTGATAGTACAGGCGCAGATGGCTCAACAGAACTGGAATCTGGTTCGTGGGCATCTTTGGCTTCGCTTCTTGCAGGAGTTGTGGAATATGACTTTGGATGGTGATTCGATAGAATTTCACCTATTCCTGAATAGGAGATTGGAAGATCTGAAGGACGGAAAAAGGTGCATAGACATGACGAACAAACATATACAGGCTTAGCTCTTGAACTGCTGCGGACAATTTGGGAAAACATAGAAATAGCGAAGGTCAAGGTGCTATCGTTTGAACGATAATGAAGCTTAATTAAACTTTTGGATTTTCACCTAAAATAATTTGTCGCGTCATGACACGGGAGACGGGAACTGCCGATTGGTTGAGCACACGTACATGTATCAAGAAAAGTTAATTAACGGTGCAACTTCAGCAAAACTTCAGACTTTCGCACAAATAAAACTACTTAAATGGCCCGAATTTATAGCTTCACAGAACAGCAAATTGAATGTTTCTACGTTCATATCACCATGCATCAAACCATGGCTATTGGACAAGAGCTACGAATGTCCTATTCGCTGTTGGCACTTTAGATGCCACTTTTGGAAGACTCAGGCAATAAGTATTTATACAGCCTTTAAAAGAGAAAGCAAATGGGTATATATTTGTGCCAGATATCCACGCCAGTAACCCAAATCCAAATATCCGAAGCAAAACTAGCCACTTATGAGTTTAATGCGATCCCCAACCCTGAACGCCGAATATCATTTTTCCTTATATAAAATATGATAAAAAGTTTTGTCTTCATTCTGGGAGAGCTGCATGCTGGGCGTAACGCAAAGCATCCTGAAACGTAGCATAAGCTTCAGCCTTCTTTCCTTGAACATCATAACATTGTGCAAGCATGCCATCAGCCACACTCATCCAGAGTGCGCTTCCTGACTTTTGCGCATGTAGAGTTGCAGCTAGCGCGCTCTTCTCAGCTTGCTCACCAACGACATTAGTGAAGAAGCGGTTGCACATCACGCTTAGGGTTATACAAAGCAGTTGAGTATTGGCTGTTGATTTAGCCCCATTAAGCGCGGCGCTTAAGTAGGTCTTAAGCTTGAAGAGCTGTGCCGGCGGATTCGTATTAACCGTAGCCATGACAATATTATACGCAGTACGAATGTCTTGACTCGTATGATTTGCGCAAAAAAGCTCAAGCTTTGCAAGCAAGGCAATATTTGTATCTGTGTTCTGTCTGTTTCTTTCTTGCAAAATCCAAGCTACGTTGAGAGCAGCCAGGATAGCGAGGTCATGGTTAACCTTCTCAATGGCTCTCGATGGGAAAGGATTGGCCGGTGATAAGACGAACTCTGGTCCTCCAAAAATCTTCAAAGCTCGCTCCAGATCCCCAATTCCTTGATGATATACACCTGTCAGATAAGTGACGAAGAGTCCAACAGTACCAGTTAGAGAGACATCAAGCTTCTTTGGGCCAGTTCTAATATCTTCCAAACTCTTCTTAAGGCCAACCCAATCAGATTTAGCTGCTGCACAGAATCCTATGTAGATAGTGTAGTAACACCACACCTGGCCTCGCCAAGTCAATTGTGTGACAAAACCAGGTAAAGGCCCGGACAAGGCCCGTAAGTTTTGTGTGGTTCCTGGTTGAGCCTGTTAACAGCTGTAATGTCAATAGAAACAGGGTTCTTACCAGCTAACTTTACCCACAGCTCCTTAAGATACTTAACAGCTTTCCCATCTATCGAATTGTTATGTAGCAAGGCGATCCCAGACAATAAATAGCTATAGTTACTATTAGTCTTGGGGTAGTTATTAGTAGAAAATGTACTAACGTAATGAAATATGCGTCATTCTTGCTGAGAAAAGAAAACTTAAGCACATCTCGCCCATCTTCTCTAGCGTCGAGAACCATCCTCGTATCGTGACTAGCTACTTGAGTATTTGTATGGGAATACGTAATTGGAATGGACAGTAGATCACTAGTTTGGCTCCAGGACTCGTCTTTTATATCCATCGTAGTTTGCATAGTCCGTAGTTTCCTCAGCATCTGTCCAGGCTGGTTTTGCTGAATGCTACACGCCACATCAAGGATATGAGTCAGTCCAAGAAGCTGAGGGATTCTGCAATCCGGGTCTAGTTGATAGGTCAATGCCGCACCGATAGCATGCTGTGTATTCTCGATAGACTCGGGGCCTCCAGATCTCATATGGGCTAATGCTTCGAAAAGGGAGGCCATAACGTAGATGGCATGATCACCTTGTTGGCTTGCAATGTTCGCAAGGCTGCGTAGATGCTGAATAGAAGTATGAGTATCTGTAGCGTTACTACATTCGAGTCCCTGGGATGCCCGGAGAAACCGGAACACGTAAACCCAGGAGTAATGATGATAGCTACCATATATATTAGTGATCATGAAGCCTGTACCAGGGTAAGCACATACGCTTGAGCATCGGCGATGTGACCATCTAAAGCTTTCATAGATGCTTTGGGGTTCTTCCTGAACATGATTTGGGTGAGCAAGTACTGCATTGCATATTTCAGATCGTAAAGGTGGTTCTGGAGTTATTAGTATAACTCGAAAGAGTATTGATCACAACGGTCAACTTACCCTCTCGCATAATGCAACCCCATTACTCAACGCCATCTCAGCTTCCATGTAATTATCTGTCTCCTCGTGCAGAATGCCAGCATATCGTAATCTAACTTTAGCTTCAAGTCTAGGTGCCAGTCTGAAATTCTTCAAAACGGTCTCCAAACATCCCAGCCCTGTGGCTATTAATTTTTGGTACTCTGCCACATTCCATTGCTCCATCGACAGGGCTACCGAAGGTCCTATATCATGTGCCGAATCAAAATATTCTTCCGCGAGGGATATTAGGATCATGGGATAATCAACAGGTGATTCTGTCTGTTCCGAGTTTGCGGATGGTAGTTGCACAGTTGAATTTGATGGTGGCCTTGCGATATAAGATGAATGAACGGGTTGTGGCATGGGATTATACGCTTGTGGGAGAGGTGACGGAGGCGGAGGACGTTGAATCTGCTGCGGATAAGGTTGAACTGACGGCTGCATAGTATGGGGATACTGAAGTTGCTGGATTTGGTACTGAGGAGCGGGAGGGTACAGGTTCGGAGTTGCATAGTCTGTAGGTATGATATGTTGGTATTGAGCAGGTTGGTGCTTCCAGGGCTGGGCTACTGGTGGAAGGCCGGGTGAAGTCCCGTATGGCAAAGGGACTTGAGATGCTCCGTTTGGCACGAAATGGGATGTGGCAGCATAGGAACCATATGCACTGGGATGATAATTGCCAGTCCAGTAGCCATTGCTGGTTTCAGTACCAGGCGGAGGACCGCCTTGATACGACATAACTCTGATCTTCGGTATTCAAACCTCAAATCTCCAATCTCCAACTATTTCACGATGCTTTGTCGCGATGTCGTGCATATTGCATTATTACATAAGCAAGTTCGACCAATCAATGAATCACCTCTTTCCAATGGTAGGGGCCGAGGTACATTTCGTACTCTATACCACGTATATAACTCCACAGTGGAACGAGAGAAGCTAGGGTTTGTAAATTTTCACGGTCACGCTCGTTGTTCTATTGATGTTTGTCTTAACTCCCTATTACATAAATTATATCCCCATCTATAAACACATTTCCGTTGAAGGGTTGTAAATTATATCGTTAGGTCAAGTGAAAGAGGCCCCGAAGTCCATTAGAGCCTGGCGTCAAACTTGTCGAAGAAGGAGCAATGGAATGGCTAGGGCAAGCCAAAATACATTTTACATCTTCTCCTACCACCATTGAATTGGAGAGAGAAGATAAGAGCTTAACCAATCTACTAGTTGTATGCCAAGATGCAACTCCTCCTTGTCATCTCAACCCGCTTTTGTTCAACGGCCATCTACAGACCATGTACACATCGGTGAACACAAACAGTCCTCCAGTTTACTACAAGCGCAAGATCTTTGAGGCTGAAGATGCAACTTATCACGGTACTTTCGCTGTTGATTTTACCGTTAGCCCTTTTTCAGAGTCTGACTCCACTCTCCCACCTCGAACAACGTATTTCAGCAACGAGGAGTTTGCAAACATTGGATCCTTGGACAAAAGACCAATGTTGATTGCGTTACACGGGTTGAGTGGGGGTAGTTATGAGAGCTATCTGACAAATGTTTTGGCTCCCTTAGTATGCAACGAGGTTGACAGTGTACATTGGGCAGCCTGCGTTATCAATTCACGTGGTTGCGCGAAACATAAAATGACAAGTCCTGTATTTTATAATGCCCGTGCCACTTGGGATTGCCGTCAGACTGTAGCTTGGCTGAGACGTATATTTCCAAACCGGCAACTTTTTGGTATCGGCTTTTCTTTAGGTGCGAATATGTTGACGAATGTAAGTTATCAGTTAATCTCAGAAACCTATTGATGGTAATTCTAACGAATGGAAGTATATTGCCGAGGAAGGTGAATCTTGCATCTTAAAAGCAGCTGTTATTTGCTCAAGTCCTTGGAATTGTGAAGCAAGCACGCTCTCCCTTGAACGCACCTGGCTTGGAAAGGAAGTCTACTTAAAGGCAATGGGCGGTAATATNAAAAAAAGTTGCCGAGCAGCAATACGATGTACTGAAAGAAAATCCGAAAATCGACTGGGAGCGATTTCAAAAGGCCAAATATCTGTACGAGTTCGATCGTGAAATCCAATGCCCAACTTGGGATTATCCAACAGTAGGAGCATATGTAAGTTATGTTGATACTTTTATCATCCGTTCGTGAAACATCCTTCAAGCTAAAATTTCCGCATACTTCTTCTTACTAGAAGACTTGGATCTATCTAGACTAAGTAGCACTGACTTTGATGACCATAGTATCGCGATGCGTCCTCCGTCGATGCACTACTTGCTGTGAAAATCCCGATATTTATTCTCAGTTCTCTTGATGACCCTGTAAATATACCTTGCTGATGGACATATACAACTACTTATACTATTAGATTGTTCCTGGTGAGATATTACCATATGAAGAGGTGAAACAGAATCCCTATGCAGTACTTTGCACAACTTCCATGGGAGGTCATTTAGGTTGGTTTGAGATTAACGGTCAAAGATGGCATGCTCGACCGGTAAGACGAATCTTTCTGGGCCACTACTATTAGCATTACTGATCTGCTATATTGTAGATTGTTAACTTTTTGAATGCAATGTTTTCTGAAGTTCGACCACACTCTATCATTCCACTTGAGGATGAAAGTTCGACAACGAAGAAGCAGCGATTTAACCCTATCCGTCGAAAGTGGAGTTCGTAGGTCCATCCATATTAAGATTTTATATCACATCCTTGTATGTGGATCGTTATGAGCAAGTAGTTAGAGATAGAAAGAGAGAGATTATAGATCATCATAAAGCCAGGTTACTCCCCCTCTCTGGCGATGGTGTATTATAGTCGAGTAAATTTAAATGCTTCATATGGCCTCTCTCTTACAGAACTAACAATCAACTGAAGAAGATGTACAGCCAGTGCCATTTTACAGACCCTAACGCCAAACTCCACATATGTAATGCCCCAAGACGCCAACAAATCAAGCAAAAGAGACGCTCTTTCTTTTAGATTTCACAGCCTTCGTGCCTGTGGCAGCCTCGCTCCTCACGTTTCCCTTCTCTTCCTCTCCACCCTGGCTAGGCCTCTTTCTTTTCTTTTTTATCCCTTCTTTTGTCTCATCTAGCTTCTGTTTTCTCAACTCTTGCCTCTTCTCGGCCTCTGCTTTTCTTGCTTCTCGAATCTCCTCCATCTGTCGAGCCTTCATCATCTTTGACTCTATCTGTCCTTCTTTGTCCGCATTCACCATTGCCAAAATTGTCATCATAGTTTCCTACATCAGAAATTAGTATCCTTCGAATTTCCCTGTGATCCTGTTCCTACCTTATCATCAACGAAAACTTTTCCTTTCTTCTTCCCCTTTGGCTGCTCTACTCCAATCGGGGTAATCATATTCAGGGCAGGAATATCCAATTCTTTCTCCGTATACACTCTCCTCTTCCGTTTCAACGTCGCAAGAGCATTTGTTTTCTGTAACTTCGGTGGCGGGCCTTTGCCTTTTGGTTTTCGGGACTTTGATACACCATCACTTTGAGGCTTTGTACTTGATTTGCTGTTCTTGATCCCAGATTTATTCACCGCATGTTTCGACTTCACAGTTGCTGTTCTTGAGGGAGCCATTGTATCTATTTTGCGAGGGGCGTTAAAATTTCTAGAGCTACGAAGTAGCGATAAAAGATAAAGACGAAATATTTCAGGCGAGGTGGAACTAGCGTGGTCCCCGCCCGCATACCGCAAAAGCAACGCATTTTCTCAAGGACCAATACAAAATCGAAACGGAGAATTTTTGAATAGTATCAAGTTTTTTTTTAGACAAAATAGATCTAATTATGTGCTCAATGTTCCCTTTGTACTTGGAACCTCTCCTTCCTTTCCGGCCACTCGACTAGTAGCCTGCTTAATAGCAACTGCCAATGCTTTGAAAGCACTTTCTGCCCTGTGATGGTCATTATCCCCTCTCAAACAATCCACATGCATTGTTACTCGAGCAGCTTGTGCAAAGCTCTGCATACAATGAGGAATCATCTCGCAGCTTAAATCTCCAATCTTTTCCCTCTTTAACCCAAGATCAATAACGCTGAAGGGCCGGTTAGAGAGATCGACGACTGCACGGGAAAGGGCTTCATCTAGGGGCGCATATGCAGATCCAAAGCGTGCCAGTCCGCTTGGAACACCTAGAGCTTCTTTGAAAGCAGTTCCAAGTGCTAGGCAGACATCCTCAGCGGTGTGATGGTCATCAACTAGAGAAAGGCTGTCAACATGGTTGTAGGCAAGAGGCATGAAAGCACAAACATACTGTGGAGGTCTCCTTTGCATTTCAGCGCAAGACTCCATCCAGAATGTTTTGCTAGCGCATGTAACATATGATCTAAGAAACCAATTCCCGAATCAATACTGATTATCTGTGACTTAGACGACTGCGTCGCATGCCCATCCACTCCATTTGTTAGTCTGCTGTCTGTCTCTGAGGGGAAATCGCCGCCATCAAGATTTATAGCAAGGACTATCTTCGTCTCATTGGTATCGCGTGCAATTGCCGCCGAACGGACTCTCTGTCCTGGTTTGCTTGCCATCGTTTTGGGAATTTGGCAGGCAATTGCTTATCGACTTTTAACAAAATATTGCGCCGGTCCGGAGTTTTATCGGTGCAAACGGTGCAAACTCAAGGGTCCATTTATGACGTTGTTTAAGTTTCCGCACGCGAGTCCATAGAGGACTTTTCAATTGCAACTCCATTATGAAGGCTCATGGGGCATTGAGAACTGATGAAGCCAGCGAGGCGGCATCAGAAGGGGGGAAAGGAGCCTTGATGGGCGCTGCAAGGGTGTGTGGAATTGATCCGTTGTCTTCTCTGGTTTAACAAAGTGTTACAGTGGGCAGTATATGGCGCCATTGTTTCTGGAGCAGGATATGCTATATCTCCCGTATACCGCGGATTGACCATACAGTTCAAAGTGTATGTCCAGGAATCGATACCAGTCACAGGACAATCTAATAATTTCCACAGATTTATTCAAATGAGCTTCATGGTTCTTGGAGGGTCACTCGAAGCTGATCGTCGGATCAGGACCTACGAAGCCAGATTAAGGATGGCGAAACGCATCAAGCAAGATAAAGCTGCCTGGGAGAGATATGAACAAGAATTCAATCCCCAGTCTTTTGAAAAGAAAGAGTAATGAATGTACCGATAGAGTCACTTTGTTAACACAAAGAATTGTACTATACTACATCTTCCGTTTTCTCTATGCGCTAGCTCAATTGAAAGCTATGTGTAATACGCCATATTGATCCCACGCAACTCCCAGACGCCATTAAAATGCTTTCATTTGCTCATTATTTGGCTTGGAACTTCTTTGGATCCATATTTAACTTGCACAGCCTTGCAACACATCCACTGAGCTGCAACAGCGTCTGAACCCCTTCAAGAATCTTCATATGCGTGAACCCAATCTCCTTGATGAATTCTAGCTTTGAATGCTCACTCAATGTTTCGATTGACTTGGTGACCCTAAACATCGTGCTAATAATATCATGGCTCGAATACCCGAGATCCCAAAGCTCCTTCAGGGTATCCAAGGCTGCATCAATCTTTCCCTCATAGCATGCCTTGATCATCGCCTGTACTTTAATAGGATGCGGCGAATCAACAACCTTAAAGACATTGTCGCCGCTTACGAATCCAAACCCCGCCCAGGTGGATTGCAAGTTATTGATAGCCTGCCTCATATCGCCCTCAGCACTGAAAACCAAAGCAGCCAAGCCATCTTCACTGTATTCGACTTTCTCAGCTTCAATAATCTGGAGCAATCGTTTGACGACCTGCGCATCTGTTAATCGTGCATATCGAAGGATAGCACATCTAGATTGAAGAGGCTCAATGATCTTATTGGACTGGTTGCACGCAAAAGCAAACCGAGTGGTAGAAGAGTAAATTTCCATTGTCCGTCGAAGCGCCTGCTGAGCTCCGGATGTCATGCTGTCGGCTTCGTCGAGAATTACAAGCTTTTGCCGGCCTGGAGGAAGGGTAACCTTTTTTTGAGCAAACCCTTTTATCCTATTTCGCACAACATCAATACCTACAGCATTCTAGATCAGCAATTAAGGCATAACCCCTTAAATGATTGGGGTAGCTAACCTCGCTCATCACTTGCATTAAGCTCTAACACAGCTTCCTTGTAGGAATCTCCCAATAATTGTCTCGCGAGACATAGGATAGACGTTGTTTTCCCAATACCAGGCATACCGGAGATAATGACATGAGGCATGTTTCCATCTTTTGCAATAATCTTTAATCTTTCAATAGTCTCCGTATTTCCCACGATATCATCCAGGAACATAGGGCGGTATTTCTCAACCCTGGAAACCATCAACATCAATCAATAGCTCAGCTTGTATGCTAAGGCAAAACATACCAAGGTAATTCATAATTTACAGGTCCATTGGGATTGGCTTTTAAGGCCTTCTTAGCTGCTGCTTCTGATGATTCCCCTTGAACTTCTTTTGTTACGGCCATTCTGGCTAAAATTCCTTCTGCGGGCGTTGGATTGTTTGTCGCGTTGATTTGGAGACGCGATTTCCACTTTACGCGGTTGTCTGGGTTGTCTTCCTGTGGCCTGAGGTCTAACGCCTAATTCTTAGGCTCAAACGCCTATATCAATGTTCAGCCACCTCATAATATCATCAATGATCTAAATCCTCAACTTTGACGTCTGAAGAGGAGGAATTCGAAGCTATCTAATTTTCATGAATCTCATAGCTCGCACGTAGCCACGCTTGTTAAGTAATTGGTTAATTATGTGATAATATTTTTCTCACAAAATCTTACCTACCTCATCTGAGAATAAATCTTAGGGAAGAAGCATTGACAAATTTGGTCCAGAGAACATATTTTGCTTTCCCTTTCATAACAAATCTGTTTCCTAAAAACTCTTCTCATTGAAATGTTGTTCTCTCTTCTCCTCTGGTTACCGGTTATGATTAATTCCGTCACCGCCCGTTATGTCATGTACTTAACTGGGTGAGTTATCTCCCCTATTCCAACTTGCTCAACCCTATGTTTCTAATTATTCTCCTAGACAACACCCTGAGGTTCCTGACTCTCACCTAGTGTCATCTATAACCCATGTAGCCATAGCATTCCTCCCTTCCTCGATATTCAACTCACCCCAACCCCCCGCATCATGGCCCCTATTCACCACAATCCCTTCCGTCCGCTCCCAATTTAGCCCCGGCACGTCGATAATGGTCGCCATTGGTGGCTGGGGTGACACCGAAGGCTTCTCCGCAGCCGCAAAGAATGAAACGACTAGGAAGCTCTTCGCAAGAAACGTAGCGACGATGGTAAACTCCATGGGTGCAGATGGCGTCGACATCGACTGGGAGTACCCAGGTGGTAACGGGGAAGACTACAAGACAGTCCCAAACTCGGCCAAGGCATGGGAAATTGCCGCATATCCTCTGCTGCTATCTGAGATCCGCTCTGCGTTTCCACCAGGGAAGATTATCTCTGCGGCTGTACCTGGTCTAAGGAGAGATATGCTTGCTTTTGGAACGGAGAATATGCATGCTATTGTCAGAGTAGTGGATTTCTTGAATATTATGACCTATGATCTTATGAATCGACGGGATAGTGCCACTAGTCATCACACGGGTGTGCAGCTGTCTATTGATGGAGTTAGGGCGTATCTAGAGGCCGGGTTGCCCACGAAGATGGCGAACTTAGGATTCGCGTTTTACATCAAGTGGTACAAGACAGATCCGGAGGCAAGGGACGAGTGTAGAGAAAATCCAATTGGGTGTAGGACGGTGCTCATGGAGGACCCAGACACCGGGAGAGATTTAGGAAAGGCCGGAGCATTTTCGTGGGACGATGGAGTTCCATCTGAGTTGGAGTCTTCTTTCGGGAAAGCGATGAGGAAAGGGAAATATGATGATGTGGGTGGAGGACATTATTACTGGGATCCAGAGGAAGATATTTGGTGGTCTTGGGATACGGAGGATGCCATCTTAAGGAAATTCCCACTTATGGTAGAAAAGATGGACTTAGGCGGAGTGTTTGCCTGGGGACTAGGTGAGGACGGCAGAGATTGTAGGCATCTACGAGCGTTGAATCGAGGTGTTGAGTCATGGAAGGAATCTTTAGAAGAGAGCCCAGCACCCATGACCTCCACCGTAAGTAAAGAGGGAAAGAAGTCTGTATCATCAACGGTCGAGGGAAGGATTAAGGAAGATCTTTAGTGATCCTAAAATTAGGTTTATACCAAAAAACAATCATCTTGATTAACGGTGTACCTAGTACCGTTGATACGATAGGCGAAATTTAATAGTAAACAGTCAGTATATGCATGGGCTCTGATCACAGGCGCACAGTGAGAAGGCGAGAAAAATGATATTGACCAATTTATATTGTTATATATTGTTTCACGTAAAGGAGTGTGTCTGATACTGAAAGCTCAAATCAAATAAAAACTAAATCAAAAAAGATAAAAACACATTCACTCATTATTTAATGCAAATGTCCCTCCCGAATCCAGTCTAGTTTTTTGAAATCTCCCGTCATGCCTATTTACAAATATTAATCCATACACCCCTTTAGTCCAACCACGATGTTCGAAAGCCGAGACATTTATCGCTTGGAGATGTGGCACTTCTTCAGGCATTGCTCAACGCCAAGGGCGATAGAGGCGGGGATCGCGGCTCTGAACTTATCAACTTCGGCGCCATCAATAGCTTGTCCAAAGGCTGCAGACACAACATCATCGGTAAAAGCAAAAAGCTCATCGGGAACTTGTCCGGTACCGAAGTCCTCGTTGTTGAATCCGGCGATGAAGGTGGTGTTGGTGCAGTCTGGGTTGAACTGAGTGTGGACGGAACCCTGGTAGAAGGGAGTCAACTCAAATGGGTGAAGAGTGTTGGTGATGACGCGACGTTTCCCGTTGGCATCATTGACGCCGTTCTCGGGAAGCATCTCAGTGACGATTCTTCCTTCGACGACGATCTGAAGTTCCGTTCCACGAAGGTGAACGTGAGGGGTGTTGAAGCCGCAAGGACCGAGGAACCCCACCGCCATGCCGGAACCGGATCCCACGAGTGCTGGGAAGGTCTTACGGTTGGCAGCGATCAGATCACCTCCTTTGCCTCCTTTGCCGAAGAGCGCTGGGTTGTCGAAGTTGAAGACGAAGTCTTTGTTGTCAGGAAGAAGGGCAAAGCGGTCAGCAGCAGTGTCGGCGAGGAAGAGCTGCTGGGTGAGATCGAGGCCGGTGTTTGCTGGTGGTGGTGCCGCTGCAGTTGTAGTTCCGGCTGCAGCGGTGATGGCAGCACTGGTGGCAGCACTGGTGGCAGCAGCGCCGGTTTCAACGGCAGTAGCGGTAGCATCACTGCCTCTAGCAACGGAAGAGACAGCAACGGAAGAGATTGCAGCAGGGGCAGTTGCCCATCCTGCGACAGCAGTGGAGGTGCTGTTGCTGTTGCTACCTGCGTTCCAGTAAGGGGCAGCGGCGGCGGAGGAGGCCATGACGGCAGCGACGAGAGCGAAAGAGGAATGCATTTTGACTCTGAGTGATTGTGTAGACGAAAAGAAAATCGTAAATCAAGATAACGGTAGAGCGATGGAATCTAGGAAATAGAGAACCAAAGGAAAACCGACAAAGGAAATAAAGGAAATAAGGAAATAGAAAAAATAGGAAATAGTTTTTTCGATTTTTTGGATGATGGTGGAGAGAAGGAAGGAGAAATCTGTGATTCTCACCACTGGTTATATAGATTCTCTACCGGTACGTACCCGTTCACCTACCACGGCATTCTCACCATCAATAAGCATAGAAAACCATGTCTATTCCAGGATGCGGTCATCAAAAAAGGTCCATACAATTCGTCAGCAGAGCAGTGCTGGTGGTCAGCAAAAGGTCTGAGGGCCAGACCTGTCGTTAGCTGCCGGCCGGTGGCTTGCGTGTGGTTGTTGTGGCTGCTTAGTCGTTGAGGAAACAAACAACGGAAACAAAGGGTTCCGAAGAGGACCTAAATTTAGATGCGGGTCAGCACGTGCGTTAGACGCGATAGGGCAGATAAAGAAAGATAGGCCAACAAGAATAACCCATAAGCGCTACCGAGGAGGCTGAGCACAGAGCACAATCGGCCTCCGCAGACCCCGCCATGCAACCATCCAGCCTTGCGGCGCAAACTTTGAGCTTGATGTGGAAACAAGGGAGTCCCATTCGATCAACGTTAATCGGGGAGCGAAGAACCGCGGATCGCATAAGTTCCGAACAAGGCGTTAGGATGTTTTTCTCTCCATAGTACTGTACTTACAAACTTTAATTTAGATAGCACAGGGGCTGGTTGGCTTACTCGGAATTTCAGTTAGCCGTCGATCCTTCTGCTTAGTATGGTAGTACTGTAAGAGGGGAAATTGCGAAATATCCCTTTGTGCTTCCGAGCTAGGTTACCACCATGCAAGCCATCAAAACCTAATCAATGTAGGATGGGTGTTGATGCACGTGAAGCTGGTTACTGGCTACAACTGAACATGTCGGGATTATATTTCCTCACGCCAAGTATTGAGGTTGTGGAACCGTAAACTGACATAAGCAAAATCTAGCCAAATGATTGTTATTTTAACCCCAATTTGCGCTGAGTGATCATATCCGAATACGGGATTAGACAGTTGTACAAGAGAGAACTTTGTATACCAAATTTATTTCTATGCTTATAAATATTCTATAGGAGAAAGAATATGATAAAAGGAGGGAGATATAGGGAGACAAAGATGTAAGCACCTTAGTCATACACACATTTGAATTTTAGAAATAGACAAAAATAAATCAATGCAGAAACAAAGAAGCTAAATAAATCTAGAACGACTTCCATGATTTCGGACTGGACACTCTGACATGGCAAATACCGGGACCAAACACCGGGACCAAGACAAGGATTAATAAACGTTATTTTAGTTCTATTTCGTCTTGCTTCAAGTCATCCCCACACGATACAGTCATAGTTGCATTCAAATTGCACCATAGGCTAATCTGGGCACTTTATCATTTACCGTTCTTGGTATGCAAATCGCATGGAACATATAAACAGCTACTCTCTGATGACAAACAAACTTCTACAGAGATCTGAGTGATTCGTTCGATTAGGTGAGAGCTTCCTCCGCCTTGATAATTAGTTGATATGTATGTGTAATAGATAGTTGCTGCTCTGGTATTCCCTAAGCAGAATTTGATCTGCCCACCGACTTTCCACTTACTCCCTTCATATCCCCAAATGGGTCCTAAGATGACTGTAGTAACATCCTACATGTCGGATTCTGTCATGTATGTACTAAAAATAGACAAATGCTAATGCTTAAATAATCTACCCGAATAGATTTCCCAAGTTTTGGCCATCTATTGTCTATAAACGTTAGTAGTTGTACAGCTTGGTTCACCAGTGTCATGTCGTGGCCTCCAGCTGTTTTGTCCCCTCTACTCTCTTTGCTTTCACTGCTACTTCAAGCGCTTCACCAAACCCTGTCACAAACTCAAACACGTCTTGGAAAGAATTATATAGCGGCGCAGGCGCAACCCTGACCACATCCGGCCTCCTCTCATCCACGACCAATGCTCGCTTCTCTAACTCGTTCATCACAACATCTAGTAAACCTGCTTCAAGCTTCAGACTCAACTGCGCACCGCGTTGACTTGGGTCACTCGGCGTTATAATGGTGAAATGGGGATGAGACGAATAGAGATGTTCCATAAGGAGGGTCTCGAGATACCCAGTCAACTTAAGGGACTTTTCACGCAAGGAAGCCATCCCACCGGCCTGCTTAAACATTTCGAGAGAGCCATTGAGACTAGTTATGTCTAAAACAGAAGGGTTAGAGAGCTGGAAACCTGCTGCTCCGGGCATGGGGACAAAAGAGGTATCCATCGCAAAGCGGATGCTCTTGTCACTTCCCCACCAACCGCTCAATCTGTTCACAAAACTTTCTCCCCGACCACCCGATTGCTGAGTAGCTGAGGAAACCTGGCTGTTTCTTTCATGAACGAAGAATCCACCGATGGCCCCCGGGCCGGCATTGAGGTACTTGTAGCTACACCAGGCTGCCGCGTCGACGTCCCAATCATGGAGCTGGAGAGGAACGTTGCCGGCGGCGTGGGCGAGATCCCAGATCACGAAGATGCCAGCCTTGCGAGCGGCAGCCGTGATGGTGGGAATATCAAGGAGTTGACCTGTGTAGTACTGAATTCCGGGAAGTAACAGGACAGCTGTCGTGGATGCATGCTCCTCAATGACTGAGATAATGTGATCAGTGCTGATAACAGGCTCGTCCCAGGAGGGTGGTTCTATTGTCACCATTGATGTGCTGGGAGAAAGACCATGATGGAGAATTTGGGATTCTACAGCGTACTAGGTGCACGACGACTATTAGGAATAGCTCCCTTTGTCCTTTAATTGATTATGGCGACGAGAGACTCACATGATCAGATGGGAATGCTTTGCTCTCGATGATAATTTTGTGCCGGCCTTGGATATTAGGTTTGTAGAAAGCACACATGAGAAGGTGCAAATTGGCTGTCAAGGTTTGCATGACAGCAACTTCGGACGGACTAGCACCGACTATAGGGGCAATGCTTTCCGCAGCACTGGCATCGACATCAAGCCATATTGGTAGCGGTGAGTTCTCCAGGGGCTTAAAGTGACCAAAAACACCCTGAGTTGACCAAGTCGTGAGATATTGGCGGATTCGGAGGGCTGTGACCGAGGGCTGCAGACCCAAGGAGTTACCACAGAGGTACGTACACGGGTCATTTGAGGATGACGGAGAAGATGATGAATACGAGTCATTTGACTCTGGAAAAGGTAGTAATGTTTTAGTGGATGATTGAGATAGATTATTGCAAACGAGACATGACTAAGTATGGCAAAAACAAATCAAGATATATACTAGACTAGGCAAAGCTAGACTAGAACTAGAACAGCAAAGGCAAGACAAATAAATGNAAAAAGNAAAAAAGGAAAAAGGNAAAAAAAGGTCAAGACAAAAAAAGACAGGGTAAAGAACAGAGAGAGCAGGGAGAAACTGCCTCACCTAGATGAAGAGACTGAAGAGCGGTATCACGCAAGGAAGAGAAAGATTTGGCCGCGATGTCGCTCTTGGAAGGAATGCGAAATTGGGAGCGCAGCCCGCCCAGGGGATCCTGGCCATCCAGCCTGGCGGCATAGTCTCTGCAGAACACGTGCTGGCTGTCGGGACCAGCCACAGCGGCGGAAGACGATGCCATACTCGGAATTTTTGCACCGACAGACAGAAGGACGAAAGAAGTGTGTGTCGTTGCAGTGGAGCTGAGAATGGAAAAGGATGAAGTTTAGGAAAGTTGGATGGCGGTGAGGCAGCAAAATCCGCCAAATGCGGAGAAGGGAAGGGTAAGCGTGTGTGGTTAGTGTATGGTGGATGGTGGATGTGCTCTTGTGGCGGGGCACGGGACAAGGACCAAAAGGTACTTTCGGGGAACAAGCAACGCAGACAAGACTCCAAGTAACTATCTACACACCAGAACAGGGACAACTAACTTTCACTGTACACAACAGGGCCCGTCAAACCTGTAGCGCTTGCAGTAGTGCCATCCAGCGGGTAGCTCCCGATCGATCAGGGGAAAAGAGAGACTGGGAGGCCCAGAACGCGCGCACTTGACCACGAGGACGCTGGAGAATGCTTGGTTGGGGAATGACCGTGAATTGCTAATCGGCGCACTGCTGCGATGAGCGCAAGAAAGTACCACGCTGCAATCACCGCACAGGAAAACGGTGAACGGGGAACGAGGGATGAGCGGCAAGATGTGGTAAAAGAAATGAAGGATGAGGGTGCGAGCAGAGTCATGAGATCGCGCGCAAATGATGGCGATGATGGCAATCTCGATGAGCAAGCGTCTGGACCTCTTGCGGAGCTGAAGCTTTTACGTTTTGCCGCATATTGGGCAATGTCCGGTGATGCGGCTACTCAAACCCTCGATTTCCTGGGGGTAACAGATATCCATTAGGAGTTTAATTGCGGAGGTGCTTTTAGTCATGGAACGCAAGGAATCCGGGGATGCTGGGCGGAGGAACCAGAGGGGACCTGTTGATAGACGTCCAGACGGCTCTGGGTGACAGCTTATGACGGTATAATTACACTATGGCGGTGCGCTGCCTGCAAAAATGCCTCGGTCACGGGATTCCCTGCGAATCTCGCGTAAGGCACCGCCACTGGGACTGGCTGGGACGTTGTCTTGGGTCGTTGTTCGTCTGAGCCCCCTTGCTAAGTCGTGATCGCTGTCCTGTGATCGGCCTGCACAGTTTCATGGTAGGAAGGAAGTGTACAGGAAGGTACAGTACCAGAGTTACTGTACTGTACTGGAATTACCGTGCCGCGGTAGTGGCGGTTATGGCTACCACATGGTTGGGAATTGTAAGAGTACAGCAGGACTTCCCGGACTCGTACTGATACTTGGACCAGTCCTCGGTAATACCGTGTCACGCAGCCTCGTGCTGAAGTGCATGGACTGTTCACCGGTGGACGTGCCTTCGTACCAACTACCAGACGACACAGTATCCGGGCTGCTGGAGTCATCATTACAGTAATTACTCTAAACCGCCAGTTACTGCTAAGTTACTGTAACAATCTGCGCTGCTTACCAAGGACGGCTCTCGTAATGACCTGATAGGGATTGCCATCCCCAAAATAGCAGCTGGCCCAACCTGTCCAGGCCCTCTCCCCCCTGCTGAGGGCAAAAAAACTGCAATGCTTCTGTGTCGGTTGGGGAGCTTCCAGAACATCGGCCGCTGCTCCACTGCGGTGCTTTTGCTCCACTACATCCGGCGCCGCTGTGTGGTAAAATGTACCGACAGCACAGTTCAAAGTACAGATACAACACAATAACCAAAACGACAACGATTCTAATGCTGCAGTAATACCACCTATCCGGGTGGTTGATAGCAGCACGCAATAATAAAAGAATCGCTCGTTCGGAGTTGTACAAGGAGCAGCTGTGATACATTCCATGCACGCCTATACCAACAACCAGTGGACACGTACGTACGTTGTGCGCCCTCTTACTAAACCATGACGCACCTGAGGCATTAAGAGAGGGTAATAGAAACCCAGGGAGGGAAGGAGAAACAAATAAATTACCAAAATAGCAAGAAATAGCGAATAGAATTTTCACCTTGTTGGTTATTAAGTGAGGGGAAGGAGAAAAAAATTTAAATCATGCTTGGTTTTTTACACACAATTACAGCATTATTTTGCCTCGAATAGCCGTTTGTGCTCCCGCAGCCTGCCATCGAGCCCCACTAAAGCATGCCCCGGCAGCGATCCGGCAAAGAAACAAGCGACAGCGCCTTGATGCACCAGCCAAGCGAGCGCCCACAGAGTTGATGCAGCGTCAAGTCTCCAGGTACGAGCAGCGACTTTTCCTTTTCTGTTGGGCCGCCACACCAGCGCCTGCTCTTCCCTCAAGCCGTCAAGTTCAGGTACCGCGTGCAGCATCATGGTATCCATCCTGCCATCATCTGGCAGGGGCGTGCCAGGAAAAAGGAGGGTCTGAGGGAGAAGGGATGAAGGAAATAGGAGAACGCCAGGAAAGAATTTTGGCGGCCACGCGGATGCTGCTTGTGGTCGATGGCGTTCCACACCGAGTCTGCTCCCCTTTATATATGACCTCAATAATCCCTCGTAGCCAGGCCCCGTCATGGAGGCGCTATCCAGGTTCACTAAGCATCCACTGGCATCATAGAAGGAGCAGATAGCACGGGTCTTCCCTCAACACACCTCTCAACACACAATCAACACAAAATAATCAACACGCTCACCACACACTCGAGAGGTGTAATCCATCTACTCTTTGTTCTCTCACATCCCGTCGACCCCTTACATTAAATCTCTCATATATCCCGTCAGCGTACTATCTCTGTACCTGTGCCTATTTTTGTCCCTTATCGTTATCTCGTCTCAGGTCTCGGCACCTCCGCCATTTGTGCCCCTCAGCCGCGCCACACGTAGAAATCGACACGTGAGAGCGCGCTCATACCACATCCCGATTTGGCCGCCTTGTGTTTCCATAGCTGGGAAATCCTGTGGCTGGAGAATTTCCTGTAGTTGACATACAACTGGTATGTGAATTTTTGTTTTGTTTTTTTTGATCGTCTTATTGGTTTGCGCTGCGTTTGGTTGCGTCAATGCAGTGTTGTCGTTCAAAACACACTCAGAAAAAAGGGCTCGAGTCTCCATTCGCCAATTCCTTATCGTAAAACTTGTTCCAGCAACTCGAGCTCCAGGACAGGCAATGCTGCAAATGCTTGACCGCTGGGAAATGTCAGGGCCGTCGCGACCTCTCACAGACCTTCCTTTGGGTCGAGCTTCGTACAACTCAGCTCAGCAGCAAAACACCCTCGTATTCTTCTGATAAGGGAGCTGCTTGCTTCCATCGTGGAAGTTGCATAGATAAAGGCCGGCGAGTCAGCTTGTCCGCGCCCTGACAGCCTTCCCGTTTCTTCTCAGCATGACTTTTACATAGCCTCACCCTTCAGCCGCTCTTCAACGCCTCCCCCTCTTTCTCTATTTTCTTTTATAAAGCACAACCAGCGCAGCTGGTTCTCCTACGAAACAATATGGCAAAACCATATCGTCTTGACACGACTAACATTATGACTTCGCCAACAGATATTGCAGCCATTGATTTGCTCGCCGAAATGGGCAGCCCTACTGACGCAGCGCCTACAATGGCCGCCAACCGGCTGGTTGATACCGTTGCCAGAACTCCCGGCCGATTGCCATCACCACAACCAGCTCATTTCAGTATCCCCAGAAATGGCAATGGTAATGGTCATCGAGTATTGCGTTCGGCCACAGTAGGCTATGTAGCCCCGGAGTTCAAGGGAAAGAAGCAGCAGATGGAATCAGGTAAGCTCTATATGCAAAATTCATAAACCAAAGTACCTCTGCTAACCAATGCGTTTACTCTTACAAGTGAAGGAAAAAATTATAGAAGCAGGAATGATCCCAGAGAAGCTTGTTGATGAGCAAATCGACTGGTTCTATAGTGAACTTGGCATAGATGATGTCTACTTCCAGACAGAAAATGTAGCAGCCATCGTGAGCCACATCACATCATTATATGCTGCCAAAGTAGCGGCATATGTCCGGTCAGACAAGATGCAGGAG
This sequence comes from Scytalidium lignicola, assembly GCA_002812745.2. Taxonomy (NCBI): domain Eukaryota; kingdom Fungi; phylum Ascomycota; class Leotiomycetes; genus Scytalidium; species Scytalidium lignicola. The sequence continues at coordinate 48,968 of NCSJ02000234.1, forward strand.
ATCACTCTGGATATGGAAGACTCCGATCATGCAATCTACATTGACACCAGCGTACCAGGTGTCAGTAATATGAGTGGTCCCCGCTACGAACACCGACTTGAGGACAAATATCTGGACACCACAGCCGGTGGAAATAAGTGCTTCCGTGTCGAGACCTTCCGATCTCCAGGCAAGCTAACCGACGGCAAGCTGACGTCCAAGGCAACGATGCGTTGCTACTTTGTCTACCAATGTCTCTTCGTTGACTCCAGTCCCTCCCCTAACGAAACACGCCTGGAATATATTTCCGACCGCATGTTTTTGGCTAAGGCAACCCAAAACACCAAACAGGTTTACCAGGAGATTATCGAGCTGGCTGTTGAGCGAACTGGACCCGTAATTGAAGTCTTTGATATCGAAGGCTCCAAGGAGAAGAGATTGGTCGTGGCTTTCCGCCGTCGGACTGCTCTCGGCATGTTCACTGCTCTCAGTGATCTTTATCATTACTATGGTGTCACGAGTACCCGGAAGTACGTTGAACAGTTCAGCAACGGCATCACGGTCATGAGCTTGTATCTCAAGCCTGCTACCAATCTTGACGCCAAGAAGTTCCCACCATTGGATCAATCCATCTATCAGATCACTAAGGAGATCTCGCTGCTATACTGCATTCCTCAGAACAAGTTCCAGTGGTTGTTTGCCAGTGGCAAATTGAGCCTCCAAGAGACCATCTACGGTCACTGTGTTTGGGTCTTTGTGCAGCACTTCCTCAATCGTCTAGGTGAGCAATAAGAATTCTTTCCTATCACTGATGTTTAAATACTTACTCATTCCTTTAGGATCTGAATATGCCTCGTTGGTATCAGCACTTGATACATCAAAGAGTTTGCACGCGGAGATCCTGGCCCGGATTAAGCGTCGTCTACGTACGGAAACATTCACCGCTGATTATATTCTCGAGCTCATCAGTGCTCATCCTGAGCTTGTTCGATCTCTGTATGCTGCTTTTGCCAGCATGCATATCACTGCTACACCAGGACTGGAGGATTCGACTATACCACCCACTCCATCTGCCCGAGTCTTGTCTGATAATGAATTGAAAGAGTTGATTGCCAAGACGGCTACGAACGAGCATGAGCAGATGGTCATGACCGCCTTCCGTCTCTTCAACAATGCTGTGCTCAAGACGAACTTCTATACACCAACAAAGGTGGCTCTCAGCTTCCGTCTAAACCCTTCCTTCTTGCCTGAGATCGAGTATCCGCAACCACTCTACGGAATGTTCCTAGTTATCAGTTCCGAAGCGCGAGGATTTCATCTTCGATTCCGAGATATTGCAAGAGGAGGTATCCGTATTGTGAAATCCCGGAACCGGGAAGCCTACTCAATTAATGCCCGATCGATGTTCGATGAGAACTATGGGCTTGCTAACACGCAACAACGTAAGAACAAGGATATTCCGGAAGGAGGCTCCAAGGGTGTTATTCTTCTTGATGTCCATCAGCAGGATAAGGGATCGGTAGCATTCGAGAAGTACATTGACAGTATCATGGATCTTCTCCTCCCAGCAGATTCGCCAGGTATTAAGAATCCTATCGTGGATCTCTATGGCAAACCCGAAATCTTGTTTATGGGTCCGGATGAGAATACAGCTGACCTCGTGGATTGGGCCACCGAGCATGCTCGCAAGCGTGGTGCACCATGGTGGAAGTCATTCTTCACAGGAAAATCCCCTAAACTGGGAGGTATTCCTCATGACGCCTATGGCATGACAACTCTATCTGTCAGGGAGTACGTTAAAGGTATCTACCGGAAGCTCAATCTTGACCCCAGCACTGTTCGCAAGATGCAGACTGGCGGTCCAGATGGTGACTTGGGAAGTAACGAAATTCTTTTGAGCAATGAGAAGTACACTGCCGTGGTTGATGGTTCCGGTGTCCTCGTGGACCCTCAAGGGATCGATCGTGACGAACTTGTCCGCCTCGCTCGTAGACGAGTCATGATTTCCGAATTTGATGCCTCCAAGCTTTCAGAATCAGGCTATCGTGTTCTAGTTGATGAAAACAACGTCAAGCTACCATCTGGTGAAGTCGTTCTGAATGGTACCACTTTCCGCAATACCTTCCATCTCCGCGAGAGCGGTTTGGCGGATATTTTCGTGCCTTGCGGTGGACGCCCCGAATCTATCGATCTCTCCAGTGTTAACAAACTCATTACGAACGGCAAATCCAGCATCCCGTACATTGTTGAAGGCGCCAACCTGTTCATCACCCAGGATGCGAAAATCCGTCTCGAGGCTGCCGGGTGTATCCTTTACAAGGATGCTAGCGCCAACAAGGGCGGTGTCACCTCCTCATCCCTTGAAGTCCTTGCAAGTCTCAGTTTTGACGATCAAGGTTTCGTGGAGAACATGTGCTGGAGTCGCGAGGGAAAAGCGCCTGAATTCTACAAGGCTTATGTGAAGGAGGTGCAAGAGACTATTAAGGAGAATGCTCGATTGGAATTCGAGGCTATCTGGAGGGAACACGAGACCACCGGTAAACCAAGAAGCACCCTGAGTGACACTCTGAGTGTGGCCATCACGAAGTTGGATGAGGAGCTTCAGAAGAGTGAGCTCTGGAACGATGAGCCATTGAGGCGATCAGTTCTAGGTGATGCTCTGCCAAGTTTATTGTTGAAGAAGATCGGACTTGACACCATCATGGAAAGGGTAAGTTACAGGCTCCTTTAACTTTGAAATTCCGAGAAAGCTTTACTAACTTGTGTAGGTTCCGGATAATTACTTGAGAGCTATCTTCGGCAGTTACCTTGCTAGTCGGTTTGTGTACGAATTCGGACCTTCACCTAGCCAGTTTGCGTTCTTTGGATTGTAAGTTTTACCTCTACACCTTATTTATCCATAAATCCAGCAAGAGAACCTCATACTAATGGTTTAATACAGTATGGAGAAGAGAAAGGCAGAGATCCAAGCCAGAGAATAAAAATGCGAGTGATAATACGTTGGCTTTGACTGGGCCACCTGCCTTTTTGTGTCCTTTTTTTAAAATGGGTTCAGGATAGGGGTTACCAAAAAAAAGACCNAAAATTTTCGGGGCGTTCTTTATTTTCGTAATAGAAAGGACATTATGATCCATTACGTTGGGATTGATGCATTAATAGTTATGATGGTTCTTGCATGGCATGTTTCTAATTGGGACTTAGGTCCTGTTAAGGAAAAGGGGCCTTTTCGCGTAGACAAAAAATTCACATTTTCTGGGAATGCATATTGGCATATGGATTAGGACCATGCTGAATTTTGTGGTTTGTTTCTTATTCCATTAATAATTACGAATGTTGTTTTTGTTGTTGTATGAACTACGCATATTTTATAGACATAGATAGGTGCGAACCCACAGACTTTCATCAGATATTAACTCTCCCCCATACTTGCTACTAGGGGATAACAATTGCTCAAACACGACTCTTTCTTTCCCTACGCAGATCTCCCAAGAGCCCTCTCCCAAGTCGTCAATGTACTTTCCCAAACGATCTTCCCCGCATCACCAGCCCTCCACTCAACATTTTCCTCTCCGCTGTCGGGGGCACTCTCATCCACTTCACCGAGCCTATACACTCCATTCCCCTTACCATCCCTGACGATGCTGCTCCGGGCAACTTGCACCCCAGCCGGAAGCGGAACACTAAACCGGCCCTCTTTCGGTTCAGCTGGAGGGTACCTAGAGCTTGTAGCTATAAACAGGCCTCTCTCGCCCGCCTCGTCCGGCGTCGTGATAAAGAGATTCACGACGGGCAGTAAAACCCATTTCGCAAACATCGCGGGTAGGAACCATATTCCCGCAGCCGAATTGGTCAGGAATCTAGCAATGACACCCGTGTTGACGAGACCGGGGAATTTGTGGATGAATGCTATGGAGGGGTTTTCTCGGGCTAGTTCTTCTAGCGCGAGTGTCATCTGTGTAGTTGCTACGCCAGCAGCTTTGATGGCGTCGTAGTTGTGCCGAACTTCAAGATCTGTGGTGTCGAGGGGCTTTTCTTTGCCGGCGGCTAGGATGCTTATTACTCTTGCTGAGGGAGAGGCGTTTAGGAGCGGGAGGAGGTTGTAGATGAAGCGGAGTCGAGCGTAGTAGCGGAGGGCATGGAGAGTGTCTATCCCTTCTTGAGTTTCTATGAAGCGGGAAGAGAGTCGTTGGTTAGATAGTTTTAATTTTTTGATGATTTTGTAGAGATTGCTTTTTAAATTCAATGAAAGAAAGAATGGGTATGGAAATAAACAAGAAATTCGGAGGAAACCAACCTTCTTTCGCTCCCATAGTGATGTACCCTGGGCTTACAAACAAAATATCTATCTTCTTTTCCTTTGACTTGATCTCATCGCACACCCTATCAACTTCCTTCATCAATGATACTTGGGCTTCTATGAAGTTGAATGTTCCCTTTGGGTTCAGGCTTCGAAGTTCATCTAATTGTTCTGCAGCGGCTGTCTCAGAGCGTCCGACTATGTATACGTTTGGAGCATTTGCAGTTTTCGCAAGCTGCTTCACAGTTGCTTGACCAATTCCACTCGTTGCTCCTACAAAGACAGCCGTGAGGCCGCTGGGACTAGTAGACTTGAAGATAGCATTGGAACTGCGTATATCCTTGAGAGACACCATAGCTACTCTCTGATGTGACAGTAGTGTGATATTTTTTATATTCTCCAAGTGATTGGGTTCTCAAGCTGAGGTATAGAGGACGTCTTCTCAATTTAAAATAAATACCGAGAAATTTGAGATAATAATGGTAAGAGATATATGGGGTGATATTGCTCGAATGACTCTACATTCAGTTATGATACTTGGGGTAACGGAGGACAACAGCAGCTTAAATAGCTGTTCAAAAGGAACGATAAACGCCACATAGCTTCAATAAATTTAGATTATTGTTATCTTAATCAACTCCCATAAAACACTGCTTTGAAATACGCCTGCCCGAAGCAAGACGGCTATGGTTGTGCGGTGCTGTGCCCTTCGAATACATAACTAACTGCAAAGTAAATTGATTACTTGAGCAGTGACGTCGGACAAGCTCGGACAAGCTCGGACTCCGCAGGAGTGCAGGGATTAGTCCGAGGTGGTAGCTGTGGAGAAAAGAAGCTAGACTACTTTGACAACTACACAAGCGCTTTTAGACTGGTATGTTTTTGTACGTGCGTGTCCTATCAAAGGATGCCCGAAGTTTCTGATGTAATAATAATTCTATCTCCGATGAAGCTCCCCCCAACCGGCGCCCACCAACTTTGTACCTGAATTCTGTCCGGGCAACAAGTAAAAAATTATCTAAACCACACACTTAATGGAGGGAATAGTGCCTCGCTCCATCTCCCGAAGCTGCTTGCGGGTCAGAAATGGCTACTCAACATCAGCAGCACGAGCATTTCTGCTTGTCTCGGCGCGAAGACAACTACACAGTCCCCCAACACCAGTCCTCGACTTCCTAATACCAAACATTACGAGCAGGACGATAAATAATGGACGCCGAATAAATACGGTCTATTCAGTTCCCCAGTCGCGAGGATTTGTCTCGTCCACTGTGAGAAGGACTAGTGCAATTGTTCATCCTAGGAAGGACGAGGATGGCAATGATATGACGGTGCAGATTACTCCGCGCGCATCTAATGTACGCCTTCCCTCCATCCTGAAAACAACTTCTATCACGATAAAATTTCAGATGCTGATGTATCTTGCAGCGTCTCAGAGAAATCATGGTTAAGGATCAAAACCCAAACCTTGCACTCCGGATCCAGGTCGAAAGTGGCGGCTGCCACGGGTTCCAATACCTAATGTCCCTCACCACTCTCCCGCCTTTACAATCATCGTTTTCTCCCATAGGTAACGAGACGGTTGAAATACACGGCCAACCGGCTGTCCTAGACACTACATTATCACAAGCCAACCCATCTCCCCAACTCAGTGCGTCTAGCTCTGCGGGGGCTGAGAGTTCGGAGGGTAAGCTGGACGAGGACGATACTGTCTTTATAGCGGATGATGGGTCCGGGGCGAAGGTAGTGATGGATGGGCCAAGTTTGGAACTATTGAAGGGTAGTAAGGTAGACTATACTATGGAGCTGATTGGGAGCCAATTTAAGATTGTGGACAATCCGTTAGCGACGAGTAGCTGTGGATGTGGGACAAGCTTTGATATCAAGGCTTAAAAAATTTATGAAGCTTATGTTAGTAAAGATACCTATGCATGACGGTGTGGTAGATTGTCATTATGGGTTGTCATTACGAATATGGAAGCATCTGAACACCACTTATATAAAATTACAATAGTGGTGGCTTTGTAACATCATTCATTCTTTTGATGGCCTTACGCCGTGCATGCCAAATAATAGCTCAGGAAAACAGAAAAAGCCCCTTTCACGAAAATATACAGACATTCTAGTTCATCTGTCTGATCAGAGCGTTAATCTTATCCTCACGGTTACCAACATCACCACCCTCAACATAATGCTTGAACTTTCTTGACCGGAATCCACCAGTTGGGTTGCTGAGCTTGAATGGCCATAAGAAGTTGGAAGCTTGCTTGAAGTTGGGGCCGACAGTGTAGATCTCATGGATCAGATCCTCCATGCAGACGATGCCATACTTGCCGAGGCTCTCCTCGATGATGGAGTTGTCGGTAAGAGGGATGCGTTGCTTCTCGACCTTGCCGTATCCTCGCTTGTAGATGAGCTCACGGACGGTCTTCAAATTGGGGTAACCGTAGGCAATCCATGGCTCGACAACCTTGAGCATCTCAAGAGTAGCCTTAGTCATGCGGACGAAAACACCGTTGTTGATTTGGAGGAGACGGAGAAGTTGAAGAATCTTGCGGGGCTTTGGTGCAATCTTGTTGATACTGTTCTATATGTTAACACCAACATATAGCTGACTAGATCAATCATAAAACATACCCCTTGATACGGACAACGAAGACCAACTTCTCTTCAGCAGGGATATAGAAAGAGCCATCCTGCTTGGCCAAACGAGCGAGACGGATCTTCTCGCGCTCTTGGTCACGGTACTCCTTAACGTATTTCTCAGCACGCTTGAAGATGACACCGCGTTTCTCCTTTTGAATCTGCAGATATCAGGTCAGCTATAAAACTTACTAGAGCTTGAAGTACAGGTGACATGTCTAAAGACGATTTCAGACCCGAAAGATGGTTAATTAGCGACAACATCGACACCGAAATGCCTAGTCGCGGAAATTGGTGTTATGCATCATATATGTCCACCATGCCACCATGTACTGAGAACGAAACCCGTACGAACCTTTCTTTTCTTCTCGAGCTCTGTAGCACGCTCTTGCCTGGCCTTCTCCTGGCTCTTGCGCTTTTTCAGGAGGGTCTCAGGGACAAGGATCTGGTCCTTGGTGGGGACGCTCCTACTTGAATGTCAGTATTGTGTTCCGCATACATTTAATGTATGGAATAGAGCGCCGAGTGTGAGAACTGCAGCAAAGGTGCTACATTCTCGCATAAGGTCGACTCGACGTAAATAGTTTTAATCGGAGAGAAAATCACGAGACATTGAGCTATTCCATTCCAGTTAAATGGAGATAACTCTGCTACATGACTTTTAATCTCAGCCGACAACACCTCAGAAACAATTCCGAGAAATATGCTCGCACACGCCCAAATACTATCTGTAATCCAGCTGAGGGCAATGCGAAAACTTCAAGGTTGGTTGTGAGCAGCAATGGTTTTAGAAGAGAAGATTAGAAATCTTCAACCTCAATACCCCGTACTAGATCTCTCGAAATGCAGATTTATAAGTCTGAATTGACGAGGGAGAAGCGCAGGACGGATCGAGCTGGTTGCCATTATTGTAGTCAAGCAAGATCTTCAATAATGGCACCTCAGCGAGAGAACACAATCGGATCATCCATCAAATATTGAAAAAAGATTGGGAGGCATACGTGGAAGACATCGTAGCGGTTGTCGTGTCGGCTTTGTCGTTGAAAGTCGAAGTTCGAGGTCGGAGTTTTCGCAAATCCAAAAATTAGAATTGCACGGTGGAAGTAGGGCAAGCTAGCTCGCTAATACCAAAAGAGACTAGGGGACAAAGGAACTTGATATGGTCACGTGATATAACCCTTCACTTCACCACGGACCACCTCGATGTGAACATCACTTTCAGAGATACCAACATGAGCGCCGTCTATGCCCTTGGCTCTAATGGATCGGGCCAACTTGGAGTTGGTCATAAGGAAGATATATCTGTACCTAAACCAATTTGTTTCCAGGAACCTCTTACTGAACGTATCGCATCAGTAAGGGCAGGTGGTAATCATTCTCTCTTACTGTCGTCAAATGGCAAACTGTATTGGTCTGGAGACCCGAGCAGCGGGGCTTGTGGGCTCTCTCACAATACAGAGATACCGCAGTTTCAACTACTTTGTCCTTTTGCAGAAGAAGTAGACATTACTGGGCGCATCATCCACTTTGCTGCAACATGGGAAGCATCTATTATTGTGTTTCGGGAAGAGAGTTCGCAATTAAGTCGGGTTTATTCATTTGGTATGGGTAATAAAGGAGAGTTAGGCCTAGGAGAGCTTCTTTTCCGTACCTCAAAGGCCGAACTTATCAAAGACTTTCCACCAGTAGGGCTAGAGATAGTCGATCTGGCCGCATCCATTAGCCATGTGATTGCTGTTTTGAGTAATGGCGACGTTTACGGATGGGGAAATGGGCGTAAGGGACAGCTTGGTGATGCCCATGATATTGTATATTTTCCTCGCAAAATCAGCGGAATAAATTTCAAAGTTTCTCGAGCAGTGTGTGGCAGAGAGTTCACTTACTTGCTGAGCCATCCTGAGGACGGCCATCATTTAATCATTGGTTCCGACAAGTGGGGTATAAAAGGTTTAGCCCCACCTGATGTAAAACATTGGAAGGAAGTAGGTGCAGGTTGGGGAAGCATAGTTGTTTTGCTGAAAAATGGAAAGCTATTGTCATGGGGACGGGATGATCACGGAGAGCTTGCACCTCCTAACCTACCACCGGTGTCATGTGTTGCAGTCGGTAGTGAGCATGTTCTGGTTCTTACTACAGAAGGAGATGTTTTAACTTGGGGTTGGGGTGAACATGGCAATTGTGGACCGAACACGATCCAAGGCGATGTTAAAGGGAGATCAAATATGATTGCATCCTCTAAATATCTGCCACCGGGAAGTCACATATTCGGCATTGGAGCTGGATGTGCCACTAGCTGGATATTTATTAGTGGCTGAGAGCTATCCTCAATCCATTGACATCATCGACTTGGTTCCTATAACTCTTGACAGCAAATGGTGATGCTATGGAACAGTCCTGAGTAATTCTATATCTGATCGTCTTTTTCGATATAGGCACACTTTCGAGCTGTAAGTTGATACTCGCTTTGGCTATACTACAATGTCGCTATTTACAACAGGGCTCAGCCTTTCCCCAAAGTTCTTATTCGTCAAACATTCCCCGAATCTAGACAACGTTAACAAATGTACTTTCAGGATCGCTTAGAAGACAGACCTCCGATAGCCGTTGGGTTGGTGCTAATCGCTGTGTTGATGGCAGAAGCTGCGTTGCAACTTCTGGTTGTGCTCGTAAGTCTGTCTGACGATTTCTTCCCTCAGTTTGAGTCTGAGTGAGATGGCCAACTCTTGTTGTTGATGGGTTCTGGGATCGAGGATCAGCACCTTCATCTTTCAAGGAGGTTAGTCATATTTACGGTAACCTCATTAACATCCCATAATAACATTGCATCGTCCTCATCCTCATCCTCGTAATTAGCCGGGTCCCACCTCCGATCGTCATCGGTCTCGGGAAGAAAGAGTTCTTTAGACTGAAGACTCGGCTGCGGTGGTGGTGGAGAGGGTCGTGCTAGTTTAGCTCTTGAATCCTCGCGAGAGTGGATAGCGGGAGGTGCTTTGGATGGTGGTGGCATCGCGTTGGAAGAATTCCTGGCAGATGCTGTTGGGGCTGCGGAAACTTGTCTTGAGTTCGGTCGGTTGGAAGCTATTCTCGAACTTATTTGTGTAGTTGAACCACCTCTTGATTCCCCAATAGTCATTAGAATGAACTCACTTAGAATTCCATCATCGCTGTATGTCAGTTGCATCGGACTAGAGGGACGGGAATACTTTGCTCCGACGTTTGTGTTCGTGATACCGGCATGTGTAATGATGGATTTGAAGTCCTTCACACTGATGACGATGTGGAGTCTCTCTTCGACCGTAAATTCAGCAAATTCCATGGCATCTATAGCAATTGTGGTATGTAATGGTTGCTTTAAGACCTCTTTTAGATTCATATCAGTACCGTAAATAATGCCACTTAATTTGGATGATGGCATACCTTTCCCGGATACTACCTTTTCTGTGTAGCTAGTAAAGCTTACACGACCGTTTTCAGAATATATATCAAGTTGTTCCGTTCCAGGACCAAAATGTTCAACAAATTCACGCAAAGTCTTTGAAGAAATAGACCACATGTTATTGGCGCTATTTCGTGCGAAGACAGCATGCATTGGAGATACCGATTCAAACGTCAATCTGTAAGTTTTCAGAACACCTACAGATTTTGGACTTAGTGTTTCGGTTGCCCAAAGATATATTAGAATTCATACCATGCTTGCAAAAAATCTTGATAACAAATCGGTTCCGCCCAGACCTTCCATCGCCATCCTCAACAGAGACGTCACATTTTTCAACGCCTGTATCCTTTTCTCTCGTAGAATCTACTATTCGACCTTTGAATACAGAAAGGAGTGCCTGAAAATAGGAGTTAGCTTCTGTAACCATCGTTAGGTGGTTCAACACCTTAGGATAGAAATAGGAACCTTGTTATAAATCTTACAACTAAACTTCTCCCGCGTCTGGCTTGCACTAACTGTAGCAGGTCTGAAGTTGTATTTCGAGAAGAACTTATTACTTGTTAAGGTGAAGGATGCATACGCCGAGTTCGACGAGTTTAAAGCTGTTAAAACAAGCTGAGGTTCAAGTTAACAGGAATAATAGTACGAATACAAGATCTAGACTCTCCCAACCTTGTCATTGTGTGCTTGGATTGAAACAGCCTCACTAAATTTCCCCAGACAAACAAGCACATCATGTAGTCGGCTCAATGCTTCAGGGTTGAGTGAGAAACTCAAGACAGCCATATCCTGAAGGATAATTGGGGGTTTTAAGACCAGGATTCTAGCTTCATAGAGTTCCACATAGTGGGCTATCTAAATAACAGGGGGCCTTTCTCCGAGGTTGAAAGTCTACAAATCTAGTGGAATGTGGTAACTAGCGTGAGTTGGAGAACGGGAGGTGTGAGGTTGCAAATAGAAATGCAATGTAACGGTATCTCGATCGCGTCGCGTCTGGACGCGAGTCAAATCACATCACCATTTCCGCCCCGCTACCTACCACTGCCCCTCCGCATCCATATTCAGCCAGATACTGTAAACCAACGCTGCCCTAGTTTCCTTGCATTACATTGGTATTTTAGTTAGATGGAAAGGGAGCTTTAATATTACGAATTATGGATCTCAATCTACCCGCAGATCTTCTTCTCTTTGTTTGTGAGGAGCTTGGTAGACTTGGCGATTTCAACACACTCTTCCATTGTGCCTTAGCTAGCAAGCATCTAGTTGGTCCAGCATTGCTCTGGTTGTACAGGTGGGATATGTCGCTACTGTTCAGTAGATCTAAACTAATAGCCCCCAGAATCCATAATCAATTCTCTATTATCAGCAGTGAAGGCAATGATGCAGATTGGACGCTTTCCCAAGAGCTCACCTACCAGGGTCGGCTTGATCAACAAAATCGAATGGTATCGAAATGGGCACTCCAATGGAAATCTATCATTCGGTCAAGCCTTGGTACTACAGCATATCCTTATTGTCTCTATATCCGATCCCTGGATCTACGGAACCTGCAGGAGCTCATGGAGGATCCAAGATTTCGCGAGTCCTCTATATATACCTTCTTTACAGACGAACTCGCCCAATTCAGGAGACCTTTAGATACTCCTCCTAAGCGGACCAAGAGAAGAGGCATGCTACAACTCAATATTCCAGAAATACTAAATCTCGTAGTGGAATCTATTACCAGCTTCGTTAGCAGTGCGGCGAAACGCCATGGAGCTGCCGTAGCTCTAGAAGAACTATCTGGAAACATCGACTCTACAGCGTTATCGAGGTTGACAAGCCGACTATCTCGACTTCGATCAATGACTTTGTGGGATGGAAGCGGCCTGAATGAGAGTATTGGAGCTGCAATTGCAGAATATTGCCCAAATTTCGATGATCTTACGTTCTATTCTTGTGTTGGCGATAATTCAGACAAATCACTAGCTACGTTCTTCAATTCTCTAAGGCCAAATAGCATACAGTCGTTCACAATCATTGGTTTTAATGAGATCGGCCCAGAAACGCTAACCTCATTAAATACCCAATCGAAATCTTTAAAGACACTCAAGTTATCCAACTTAAAAAACCAAGCAATTAAACACCTATCCCTTCTTGAGGGCTGTGATGCTCTAGAGACTTTATCTCTTTCGGACAACGACGGTGTAGTTGATCTTGAGGCAACAGAAAATGATATCTTTCTTGCAGTTATTGCATGGTTGGAACGGTGTGACAAGCTTCAAAACTTCACCCTTACTAATTTCCGTAATGGACCTGCAATAGGGACTAAAATATGTCTTTGCGACAATATCCACCTCAAAAGCCTGGAAGTGGTTAGGTATCCCTTCACCAATAACCAAAATTTTCACAAAGCTATCTCGCACCAAACCGCTTTGGAGTCCTTGGAATTGCGAGCTGATGTCGTAGATGCTTTCGCAGACGACATAAGCACATTAGTCACCGCAATCTGCAAACTGACCAAACTAAGATACCTTGATATTTTGCAAACTTCCGAGTTCTTCAGTACGGGGGAGATCCGACATTTAGCATTTCATTTGCGGCAATTGGAAGAATTCTCCTTCGGTGGCTATGGGGTTGATGATAAAATCTTCGATTCTCTTTCCCTTTTGCTCCAGCTGCGAGCTTTGAACGTCTACGCCATCTCATCCTTTACATTTGAAGGTATACTAGACTATGTATCAAACCTACAGCAGAGCAACCGGGGTCTTATTTTATCAGTCATGAATCAAACCTTAGAGCATGACCTCAGCCAAAGCGAAATTAAAATTATCCAAGATACTATTACTCAAAAGGTTAATGGAAAGTTCGAATTTGTACTTCTAAGGGAAGGCTCGTCTTCATTTGGGTCCGATTCTGATTAAGGGCAGATAATACCATGGTATTGAAACTTAATGTATGTCTTCATGAAATGTAGGGTTAATTACAACCAAGAACCTTTAGAGCATAGCGAACTGAAGCATCAAAAAGTTCCGTCGTAGCCCTATTTGGAAACATCCAAATCTCCTTCAACGGCGGCACCTTCCTTTGCCTTAGCTATTTCCAGTGACCTGTACTTTCTTTTGCTCTTTTTCGTTGCACTGCTCTTCTTCTTCCGCTTAGTCTCCGCTATTATAGCTGTTCGACTTTCACTGCCCTTTTCCATTTCCTCTAGCTTTGCAGCTAGCATTTGTCTAGCAATCTTTCTATTCTGTGTACGAGACCTTGTGGCTTGGACTTTGAGAACGAGACCAGTAGCAATATGTTTCAATTGCACCGCAGAGGAGGTTTTGTTCTAGAGGTCAATTAGCTCTCTGCAGACGGCATTATCGATTATCCATGCGGGGCAGGAGCTGATTATTTGAAGACCAACATACAATTTTCTGGCCCCCTGGTCCAGTGCCTTTGAGGAAGGACTCCGTGAAGTCATCTTCTCTCACAGGAGGTGGCCGATCCGGCATCTTCTTTGCGTAAGTTATCGCTGAGACGAAAATGCCCCGTCCCCAGACAGGCCTGCGTAACCCATCCTTAAGGCCCGGATGCCGAATTTTGGGAACAAACCTCCGAAGCATCATACATCTTCCGGAAACTACGGACATGTATGCTTCGAAATTGCGTTGAACTTACGAACTTGCTTTGTACCGAGGAGCATGCGGATGATTGTATTAGTCAGCAAAAATACGCACATTTTAGCATGCCGAAACGCGAAGATAAGTCTAAACTGGAAAGGGGTAATTACCTTTCACTCCTCAATTGTACAATCTCCCATGAAGCAATCGCTTTAGTTACATACACGACGACGGTAACATAAAACTCTGCTACGAAATATTGTTCCCTCTCTTCCTAGAACTCTCCATTTTCTACACCTTCACCATGGCTATTCTTGCATCTACGTTTCGGTGGCTTCAGCGGAAAAGATACCAATATGAAGTACGGGCACCCTTCATTAACTGATGCACACGAGACCCTGACGAGTCTAGGTTACTTTTTCACTATACATGTTAACTCCTACTGAGAAGTTCATATTCAGTATGTGCCTATAACCTAACCATTTCCTGCAAATTCTTCTAGGCAGATTGCGCATCCTTCCCCTTTTTTTGAAGTCCCCCTCCATGAGATTGATCTGGGTTTTAACTTTCCACAAATAGATACATTCCTTTTCCTTTTTATTAGCATGATAATCGTCGCCGTAACGCTCTACCTCCCTCAACACATGGCATTCATTATTAAGCGCGCCTGGTTCTACTACCATGGAGAGGAGAGCATCAGCAATGTTGCCAAACCCGTGGCATACGGCTCGAGTATCGCTGGCGCACGGAGCGAGTTATAGCTGAGGTTAGCCGTATGATCATGGATAATGGAGAATATACAACTAGACGCATGATATGACAACTGTATTGGTGTAGAGGAAGCAAGGAGATAGGGTTCAAGTTCCTGGAGGTGTATAATAATAAGGCGTTACGTTAAATTACAGAAGTACGGTGTTGGGATGAAGGTATGCGAAGATATGCATCTAGGTTGCTCATAGCCTAGTGCGCGTTAATTGATAATATTAATTCTGCCTTTTGGCTCAACTGATCGTGTAACCATTGCCCTTGTTGTATAGCTGCAATTGGCAAGTTTATGCCTTCTGATCCCTACTATTCATCAGATGTTTCATAGTGTTATACATGAGTTCACCGACGCCGTTAGCCCCTTTGCTCTCCAGGTAGCGCAGAACACCTAGTCTATAATCCGCCCATGACAACTTCAGACCACCATCTAGTTGGAGATCCTTCAACGAATTTTGAGTAACGGGGCCTGCATGTCTCTGTTCAATCTCGTTCTCATTTGCCGCGTCTTCAAGCTCCCGGACGTAGGATATTGCCAAGAGACAGAAGACGGGGGAGTAAGAGAGACCAAACATTGCAGTTAATGAAAGTGAGTTATCAATACTTGCCACATATTTGCTCAATACGGCAGTGGTCGATTGTGATAGGAGGCATCCATGTGCATTAGGATCGGTGGTGTTGAAGGCACGGGACCTCCATATGCAGTTGCATACGTCCATGAGGAATCCATTGAAATGATTCACATCCTCCTTTTGGTATGGCGGCTGGTCAGCAGACTTGAGAGACATTGCAAGCTCGAAAGAGCGCTTGTAGAGAGCGAGGATGGAGCTGAGTCGACTAATGATATATAGAGAGTGTGTGAAGTGTAAAGTGTATACAAGCGCGGCTGGAGGGATAGTAATGCGTATTGTCTTCTTAAGCTCCGGGTTGGATATCAAGAAAATAGTCGTATCATAGAAATCAAGGATTGTAGAGTATGATTCAATAGTAAAAGAGCTTTGAAGGATCGTGAGGGCAAGTGTAGAGCCTCGAGATACCAAAGAGCTCATTACCGGTATCACTTCTCGTCTTTTTGAGGTGTCTGATAAGATTGAAACCGCCCATTGACAAAGCAGCGATTTATAAAAATTCAAAAGGTCAAGTTGAGATTCCGTGGTATCATCTAGAATTGCACTTTCTAGTGGGTAGAGAACTGACAGAAGGTCTAAGTGGAGATTAGCATTTTCTTCTAAGCGTGGCAAAGCATAGTGACAAACCTTCAAATGAGCATATGGGTAAATAGGAGAGAAGATCTATTATGACACTACGACCGGTTACTCCATTCCAGGAAGGTAGCATTGACTTTAGGTAGGCCAGACAAGCTGGAGGTAATTGCTACTGCCATTAGCAAAATAAAGAAGAGTTTGGATTCTTATGTTAACCTTAGTATATCGAGTATAGTCTAGAATAGCTGTAAGCATTGCCAAAATTTTAGATTCTGAAGTATCAGGATCTTCTAGCTGAGCTTCGAAGAATGACATCAACCAGTTATCAACCCTACGAGCCGTTGTAGGAGAAGATTTGAGTTGTATGAACTTCTGCATCAACCGGTCCCCAATCACAGCAACTAACTGATTTGGCAGCTCGATTTTTTCAAGCTTTTCAATGAACTCGCTAACGTTCTCGATCTCTTCCAAGGTAGTTGAGGACTTCGGCAATGCATTAGCACATTTCCCTTGTTTCGATAAAAAAAACTCACTTCATGTGCATTTGTGGTGTATATTTCTGGTATCCCAGAAGTCTTAAGTTTCTTTCTATCGTCTAGCCCCTTCCTTGCCATTCTGAAGGATGTCTGGCCCCGTGAGAGATCGTCTCTATTGCGACGGAGGTATGCTTCCTGGATTTCAACGAGCCTTTGCTGCCATTCAGGGTTTGGGTGCTGCCATATTCTTAGCAATCAAGTAAGTCACATATAGTTTTGCAACTTACTGTGAAGACTGATGCTCGTCCCGCAGTCACATCACCCACAATGACATCGGGGTAGTAATCTTTGTAGACTCTCATCAGTCCCACAAGAGGCGGTTCGTTGCCAGATTGTCTTGTCAGCTCCATCCTAAGATGTATTAGCATATCTATAGTAGCCTAACACTCTAATTACTTACAGCATTTGAATTCTAAATGGCCGAACATGTCTTCGCCGAGTGATGAGGGATAGCACGTGACATAATTGTGGTCTTCAAGAAATTAGAGATATTACAAGCACGCTGCGGGAATGGACAAGAATGAACCTGATAGCAATCGTGTCAATCAAGTTGAAAATGACACTGTATACCTGAGACAAAATTCCGGGGTTTTCAAGAACTCCATATACCATGGCAAGCCATTTTAATAAAGCACTTTGCGTGCCATATGAAGGTTTAGCTCTGCCATGGCCCAGACTAGCAACTACATTGAGGACAATAGTGTCTGGGATCTTTTCAGTAGGATAAAGGTTTCTAATGATGCCTCCGATAGTTGCTTGGTCTAGCTCATTTGAAAGCGTAATGATATCGACAAGCCTGCCTAGTGATGCAGATGACAAACCATCTTCGTATGCTCTGGAGCAGAGTTTGTCAACTGTGGCTGAGATCTTGATGGCTCTTTGCTTAGCAGGTATTCTTGCAGCTATCAACTGCATTAGCACTGTTCCACTTGGTCGACCCTTGATAGCCCGTAGGCGCCGTTAGACGCGTCTCCATCTCTCACCTCTCTCTAGCTCGTCAATCAGGCCGCCAATGCTGCTCTCGCGCGTAGGTGAATGAGCCATATGGCGTTAAACCATCGATATTTATAGCCCAAGAAAAATCAGCCCTGTAGGCACTTGCTGTGAAGTTGGTTGTTGCTGGCTCAGTGGTTCACCTGCCTTGAGGTTACACAAGCGCGGGCGCGCAACCGAACTACCGTACAGAGATGACCCCTAGATGTCTAGTTCCCTGCTACTACTGGCTGTCTCTCCAACGTCGTCCGTCTTCATTCGGCCGACCACCTCACGTCCTGCAGTCCATGTGAGATGGCATTGCATATTCTCGACTGGCTGGCCGCTTCAGGATAGCCTTGATACATCAGATATCTACTACTCCCTATCACTACGAGCTTCCTGTCCATGGATGACACGAAATTTGGGCTCTAAAACAACTCTATGTTTACATCCACGATTCCGGAGCAACTGTTCTAGGCCGCTCCATCGTACCACCTTGCACGCAAACCTCGCCAAAACGAGAC
Source organism: Scytalidium lignicola (assembly GCA_002812745.2). Taxonomy (NCBI): domain Eukaryota; kingdom Fungi; phylum Ascomycota; class Leotiomycetes; genus Scytalidium; species Scytalidium lignicola. The sequence goes on from NCSJ02000234.1 coordinate 66,912, forward strand.
CGGGACAAGCCTTTGGCGACAGATCATCTTACTTTTGACCTTCTTGGACCTTGAATCATGAAGGGGAGGGGTTCTTGCGGGTACGGCGAGAGCTCAGCCACACCGATGGCCGTGGGTCATGAAAAGATATCCAGGCTCTTCTCCAACATAGGAGTAACAGATTGACGGTGACACTGCACAAGCCGAAGCAGCAGCGGCAGCAGCAATTGAAGTAATGGTAAGTTCCAGTAAGCAAGTAAAAAGGGTGAGAGGACATTCAGGCCAGGCAAAGCACAGTCAACGAGCCAGAGGAATTGTTTCCTCGATGTGTCCAGTCCTCCGTCATGGTCTTGCTCCAATTGGCACGGTACAAGGGCAGCAGAAGCAGTCATATACGGTGCCTATGCCCCTATGCCCGACTGCAGTAAATGCAGGAAAATGGAGGGTTTTTACCTCTAGACATGCCAACGCGTCTAGTGTCGCGTGGGCATTGTTTTGATGCTTCTTGAGGACCATTTTGTAGGGCAAAAACTTTGCCTTTGCTAGGTCTTACAACTGCGAGTTTACTGTACCGTAACTTGCAGCGGTGGAGACGTTTGCGGTGGTTATCTGACAGCTAATTTACTGCTTCCATTATTATCCTTATGCTTGCTTCCGACGCTAGACTGCCCGAGGCCATGCGCCGGGCAGAACCTCTCAGATTGCTTCTTTTGCGGGCATTTCCTTATGTACCCAGTTTGCCGACATTATGGTTATTATGTTATGATGTTACTATGACGGAGATATTGTTGCTACTAACTTTACCACCTTACCACCACCAACCTCCTTACCCCAGGAATGATCGACGCAACTCCAATCTGCCGAGGCCTGGATTTCTGGAGCGAGGTTTGGTGCAATTTCTCCTTTCGCATAAGCTATCATTTGGGGGAACTGCAGAGCTCTACGGAGGTACGCAGCGGCGGCATCCTGGTCACTGCCGCCGCCTTCCTCCACCCCCCTCA
>NCSJ02000235.1:0-67578 GCA_002812745.2 Scytalidium lignicola
ATTTAAGTAATATTAGCGAATTACAGTCTTGCTTCATTTAAATCAGACTGTAGTCCGGTCTGGCTCAAAAAATAGGGACTGTTCTACGGTCTGTCCAGACCGGACTGTAAGGCCACGGTCTTGCTTAATTTTTTGCGGACGAGATACTAGTGTGGCTTACAGTCCTCGTCCGGACCAGACCACGGTCTAATGCAACGGTCCGGCCAGTCTAGAATTCACATACAATTAAAAAATTTAAAATTAGAAGAATTATATTTTCTATACAATATCCTTAATGAACTTTAAGCTAGAGAAAGAATAATCTTATATAGCTTGAACTCTAAAGGAATTTAGTAAAGACAAAGCTAGAAGATCATTAAAACCAAACAAATGTAGTAAGAACTATTACTTATTCTAGAACTCATATATAGGATAAGAATATTAATAAAAGTAAAAGTCAAGTTATTATAAGAACTGAGGATAATAATACTAAGTAAGTTAAAGACTTAAAGAACCATTTAAATACTAAGACAATTTCTAAGACTATTAATAATAATAAACTGTTAAATAATATTTAAAAAAATTATTATAATTATAAGTTAAGTTTAAAAAAGTAAACTGTATACTCAAAGTATTCCTTAAAAAAAAGTAGAACAATAAGAGTATAAACTGNAAAAAAGTTTACTAGTTTGACAAAGAACATTTTAAAGAAAAGATTAAAGTTATTAATTATATTNAAAAAATACAATATTAAACAAAGTCAAAACTTAGCAAAAGTTAATAATACACNAAAAAAGGAACTTTTCTACAAAACAGTCAACCTTGTAAGAATTACCTATTATAAGGATATAAAAGTTATAATCAACTTTAAGAGTAATATAAACCTAATATTTACATAAACAATAAAATCATTAAAAATCTATATTACAATTAAGTTAATAGGATATTCGATTAGAATAGTTGATAAAACAATGTTAGAAAAAGTAGTAACACTTAAGATAAAGTTATATATTATGATTATAAAAGGTTATAAAGAAATACTCAAGTTTAATGTTATTAACATTAGAAAGTATAATATAATTTTAAAACTATTATAAATGAAGAATTATAATCTTAAAGTAGACTAGACTATCTACAAAATCAAGTTCACAAGATACTAGTATAATAAGGTAAATAACTTAAAACTTATAAAGGTGTACAATATTATAATAAATAACAAAGAAGACTTAAGAAGAACTTTAACTTTATACCTTTAAATATTAGAACAGTATAAGAAGTTTGAAGAATTATTCAAAAAACAATTTAAAAACACAATATTATTAGAACATAAAGAATAAGATTATAAAATACTTTTAAAAGAAGGATTTAAACTACTCTTCAAACTTATATATCCTACTAACCTAATATAAGATAAAATCATAAAAGAGTAACTAAATAAGATAATGGTAAAAGGATTTATAAAAGAGTTATAATCATTATACAAAGTACCTTTAATATTTATGTTAAAGCTAGAGAACCCTCAAAGAAAGCCTTATAAAGACTATAAAAGAATTAATACAAGAACTATATTAAATTAGTATTCCTTACCTTTAATATTAATTATAAAAGATAAACTAATAAGAATTATAATCTTCATCAAACAAGACTTCTAAGCAGGTTTTAATCTAGTTAGAATNAAAAAAAGATAAAGAATAGAAAACGGCTATATGTTATAAATCTTATTATCACAGCCTGATAAGCCTAGAAAGAGACTTATAAGACAATAGTAGTCAATAAGAATTAAGTCACATAACAGGTCTTAACATATAAAAGTGTATAAGAACATATAATTATACAAGTTTATACTAGTCTATACTGATAAAATATTAAATGTTTATATAAGAATATACTTTTTAAGCTTTAGTTAAAAACCTTATGTTTAACTTAAGTATAACTCTATTATATATATTTATTTATTATAACTTAGAATAATCTACTTTTATACAAACTTTACAAGAGTAACTAACTTAAGCTTATATGACTATATCCTCAAAAGTCTTATAACATTTTGAACACTATTGTATAAAAGCAGATTATATTAGATTTAAACAGGTATATAATGAAAATATAAAAATTGATTTAGAAAAAAGCTTTAAAGAAAGTTTAGTAAATGAAAACTTAAGTAAATTAGCTAACTTAGAGGATAAGACTATAAACTTAATATAAATAAGATAAGAAAACTATGACTAAAATTATTAGTACTATTACCTAAACTAAGATTAATAGTCATTATAAGTATTATTATAAAACTATTTAAAAGAAAGGTAAAAGTAGTTAAATTAAACNTTTTTTTATGAAGATAAGAATAAGCTTAAAGTATATTTAGTGTAAACAAGAATATATCTAGTATTAAATAAGTAAACACTTATAAACAATATATAAAGGATATTGTAAACAGTATTATACTTTAAAAGAATTATAACAAATTAGTTTTAATTATTTCTAAATGATTATTTTAGTTATGTAGAAAAGTTAATTAACAGGAAAACTCAAAAACTTCTTAACAGTTATAACAAATACATAAAAGAACTTAATAAGTTGTTTAAGGATATTAATAAAAAAAAAGAATATAGAATAATATCTTTACTACTTCAAATAGACAAGGACTATCAATAATTATATTACTTTGTTTAGATAATATTTAATAAAAATAAACTAAAATGAGAAAGCTTTTATTATACAATATAAGAGAGAACTAAAGGATAAGATATATAATAAATTGTATTNAAAAAACATTAGTCTTAAACTTAGAAACTTTAATCAATTAGTATATTAAAATTGGAAATTAACTATATAAAAAGAAATTGAATAAGAAAAAATTATTTTACTTTATAAGCAAAAACTAAAATCAAGAAAAGAAAGTATAGTTATAAGAGGATTTTATAAACTTTAATGTAATTAGAAAAGGAAAACTCTNAAAAAGGCAAGAATTAAAAGCTTNAAAAGAAAAGGAAATTCGTTTAAGATTAGTTCTAAAAAAGTTAAAAGACTNAAAAAGAAAAGAAATTGTATTTTAAGTATAAGCTCTTAGAGCATTTTACTAGTAGTTATAAAGACAAAGGAAAACAAACAACAATTATAAGTATAAATATTATAAGTATTCTTAGACAAGAAAGTCCATTACTAAATTATNAAAAAAGCTAAAAAAAAACGTACTTAGAACAAAAGCATTTGTAAATTTAATATATTTAAAAGAAAACATAACTGAGGAAATACTTAATGTTAAAGATTAACTTTAATTACAAGTATACTATTATATTAACTACAAGTATTTTAAATATTAGTATGTTATACAACTTTCTAAGTAAAGTAAAAGTAAAATCTTTTAATNAAAAAACTNAAAATAACTAATAAATTATTATTTGAATAAAACAACCTAATTTTAATTATTAAAAGAAGTTATAAAACGATTATACTTATCTAAAATAAACTATAAGTAAATGTAGTACTTTGATTACTAAAAGTTAAATAATAAAGTTATTTATTAGAATATAATTAGTAGATACTAAACAAAAAAACTATTAAACAACTAATTTGAAAAAAGTTAAATTAACAAGAAAAACTATAACATTCGAATAAAAAAAAAGATAATAATATTCTAAATGAAGAAAACTTTTTAATAAAGAGTATATAATCAATACTAAAAGTTATTACTAGATTTTATACATTAGCTTAAAAGGAAATTGATAAATTTCCAAACTTTAAAGTTGAGGTAATAATTTTAAACATCAATAAAGATAAGATAAAAAAATCTAAGACAAAAATTTAAAAGTTAAAGAAAATGAAGTAGAAAAGAAATAGTNAAAAAAGTTAACTACACTTATTAAACTCAGCAGACAAACATGTAAGGTCTATAAGATGAAAGATGATGGATTACAAGTACGCAAAGGCGTAACTACTGAGCTATGGATGCCTAAGATACAAGGAACTAGCTGGAAGCGAGAAGCGACTATAAGCGATTGACTAGTGCTACGCCAAATCCTTACAAAACAAGAATAAACTACAAACAATGTAAAAAAAAAGAATAACTAAGGAATTAGAACTTAAAGCTTTAAATAAGAATATATTATTTTTAGAAGTTATTATAGCTAAACNAAAAAGTAAAAGTATTATTAAATTCTAAAGTTATAAGAAANTTTTATAATACTAGAAGTTATAATNAAAATTGAATATAAATACTTAAGTCAAAAATTATAATTATTTTATCAAGCTTGTAAATAGTTCAATTGCAAAATATAATATTAAAGTAAAAACTAAGCTAATAACAATAGTAATCAAGGAGAATTACCAAGAAAAAGTAATATTTGATATAATTTACATTAGAAACTTTGAAATAATATTAAGTATACTATAAATGCAGAAGAGTAATTTAAGGATAGATTAGTAAAAGGAGACTATAAAATTTCTACTTAAAAAACCATAAAAGATATTAATAAAAGTTATAAAAGTTAAAGAACTCAAAGCTATTCAGGTAATTAAGCTTAGTCAGCTAGAAAGCAAGAATATNAAAAATCAACTTAATTTCAAGTTAATTAGGCTAAAATAAAGGTTTTGAGTATATTCTTAAGAAATACAAAGAATAGATAAAGCTGTTTAAGGAAAAACTAGAAAACTTAACATTACTAAAACGTTAATTATAAAACTATAAGATTAACCTAGAAAAGAGGTTTTAATTACCATTTAAACTAATGTATTCAATGATAATAGCAGAAGATAAAGTAATAAAAGAATAGTTAAACAAAATAGTTAAAAGAAAATTATACTAAAAATTNAAACTTTCTAGTAAAAGTATTGTTATTATTTATAAAAAAAACTAAATAACCTAAAAGGTAAACTTTGCAAAGATTACAGAAGTTTAAACAAAAGAACAATCAAGGACTAATATCCATTATTATTGATTAAGACTATTAAAGATAAGCTTAAGAATACTAAGTTCTTTATAAAATTAGATTTATAATTAATATTCAACCTTGTTTTAGACTGGCCGATCGGTCCAGACCGGACCAGACCGTGGGTTTTGTGGGGACCGTTTCGAGACCGTGGTCTGTACAGTCTGGACCGTACAGACCACGGTCTGAAGCCAAAATTTTGAGACCAGACCGTGAGACTACGGTCTGGTCCGACAACAAATGTGGGGACCGAATATTAATGTCAGACTGTACGGTCTGGTCTCCACGGTCTGATCCAGCCAGACTRTACAGTCTGATGTTAATATTCCTTAATCAGGTAAAGCTTATTTCCAATTTAGGTTATATTACTATTACAGTCTAATGTTACAGTCTTATGGTCAGACTGTACAGTCTACAGTCTGAGATTAAAATTTTAAGACTAGACCATGAGACTATAGTCTAGTCTAACAACAAAAGTAAGGACTATTTCATGGTTTGGTCTCAAAACCTTAAGACTGAATTATATAGCTTATAGTCTTGTCTGGACAAGACTATAAGCTATAGTCTTGCTTAAATTTTTGTAAACAAGACTATGTAGCTTATAGTTTTATCTAGACAGGACTATAGTCTAATGCAACAGTCTGGCTAGTCTACACATGATCCAGGATTATATAACAAACTTGGAAAAGCTTTAAAGTTTAAAGGATCCAGAGTTTAAAAGGTTTTAAGATTTAAAAAGTATAAAAATTTATATAAGTAAATAGTTTTCTTAATTAGATAAAGCTTTATACTTAACTTAAATTGAATATTTTATAAAAAGATCTTTTAGTAATAACTTAACTAATATTTATAACTTTACATTTATATATAAGCTTTTAAGCGAATAATATAATATTTATATAAAGTAGATATTCGAATATTCTATTAATAAGTATATGAAATATATTATACTTTAAGCATTACTTTATATAATACTTGTAAAGTTATAAGTAATTACATTAGTTATAAATATAAGATTAATTGTTATAATTCTTATTATCATAACCTGATAAATACTAAAGGACAGCTTATAAAATGTCCATGACTAGTAAAGTGCTAAGTTATATGACTAGCCTTAGTGTATAAAGACAGATAAGGATGTATAGTTATACAAGTTTATACTAGTTTATACAATTAAGTTCTCATTTGTTTATATAAGAACATATTCCTTAAGCTTTAGTTAAGAACCTTATGTTCAACTTAAGTTATAACTCTATTATATATACTTGTTTATTATAATTATAAATACTTTACTTCTACATAAATCTTATAAAAGTAACTAGACTTACTTTATATGATTATATTATAAGACATCTTATAATATTTTGAATATTATTACATAAAAGCAAGTTATGTTAAACTTGAACAAGTATTAGACAAAGATATAATAATTAGTTTAGAAAACAGTTTTGAAGAAAGCTTTAAAGAAAGTTTAATAAGAAAAAGCTTAAGTGAAGAAGTTGATTCAAAAAACAAAACCATGAACTTAGTACAAGTTAGATTACTAGTAAGATCAGTAATAAGAAGGCTTTTAAGAGCTTTATCACCAAGACTACTAACTTTATTACTTGATCTACTAGTAATTATTATAAACAATGTTAAAATACTGTTAAGAGAAGAGATAAGGATAGTTAAACTAAATTTCTTTTATAAAGATAAGAACAAGCTTAAAGTATACTTAATATAAATAAGAATGTATTTAATGTTAAATAAGCAAGTGTTTATAAATAATATACAAAGGGTATTATAAGTAATATTATACTTTAGAGAAATTATAACAAATTAGTTTTAACCATTCTTGAATAATTACTTTAGTTATATAAGAGACTTAACTAATAAAGAAACTTAAAAACTTCTTAATAATTATAACAAATATGTAAAAAAACTTAATAAGTTGTTTAAAGACATTAATAAGGAAAAGAACATAAAAAGATATCTTTATTATCTTAAGCAAATGAAAACCATTAATAATTATATTACCTTATTCAAATAATATTCTATGAGAATAAATTAGAATAAAAAAGCTTTTATTACATAATATAAAAGGGGATTAAAGGATAAGATATATAATAAGTTATATTAAAGATTACTAATTTTAAACTTGGAAACCTTGATTAATTAATATATTAAAATTAAGAATTAGTTGTATNAAAAAGAAACTGGATAAGAAAGGATTATCTTACTTTATAAGTAAGAATTATAATCAAGGNAAAAAAGTCATAATCATAAGAAGATCTTATAAACCTTAACATAATCAGAAAAGGAAAACTTTAAAAGGGAAAAAAGTTAAAAGCTTAAAGGAAAAGAGAATTCATTTAGAATTAACCTTGAAAAACTAAAAGATTATAAGGAAAAGAAACTATATTTCAAATGTAGACTTCTTAAGTACTTCATCAACAATTACAAGGATAAAGGAAAACAAATAATAATTATAAGTATAAGTATTATAAGTATTCTTAAACAAGAATCATCATTATTAAACTATGAAGAAGCTTGAATTAATATACTTAGTATAAAGATCTTTAAGAATTTAAGAATACACTTAGAAGAGGATATTACTGAAGAATTATCTAATATTAAAGAATAACTTCAATTAAAAGTATATTATATAATTAGAATTAAGTATCTTAGATGTTAGAGAATTATACATCTTCTAAGGAAAAATAATAATAAGGTCTTTTAATAAGAAACGAAGATAATTAATAATTTATGTTATAACTAGGATAATTTAGTATTAATTACTAAAAGAAGTTATGAAATTATCAAGCTTACTTAGAGTAGATTATATTTACAAGAAATAACATTAAGATTACTTAAGGTTAGTAAATAAGATTACTTGTTAAGGTTTAACTAATAGATATTAAATAAGAAAACCTTTAGCTAATTTATTTAGAAAAAGTATAGCTTATTAATAAGAACTTAAGTATTTAAGTATAAGATAAGTAATAATATCCTAAGTAAAGAAAATCTACTAATAAGGAGTATTAAATGAATACTAAGAATAGTTATAAACTACTAAGTAAGAGTATAAGAAGAACTAGATGAGTTTTTGGATTTTAAGGTAAAAGTAATAATATTAAGTATTAATAATGATAAGATAAACAAAATCTAGGATAAAGCCTTAAAAAGTTGTAGAAAATGAAGTAGAAAAAGAGTAGTAAAGAAATTAATTATAATTACTAGACTTAGCAGATAATTAAGGATAAACTACTGATGATGTAAAAGAAAGAGTAACTAAGGAATTAAGACTTAAAGCTCTTAACAAAAACATGTTGTTTTTAGAGGTTAAAATAGTTGAACAAAAAGTTAAAGTATTAATAAATTCTAAAGTTATAAGAAATTTCATAATACTAGATATAATAATGAAATTAAATATAAATACTTAAGTCAAGGATTATGGTTATTTGATTAAACTTGTAAATAGCTTTCTTATAATAAAAAAGTGTTAAAGTGAAAACTAGGTTAATAATTATGAAGGTTAAGGTTAGTTATCAAGAAAAAWTAATATTTAATATAAKTTTACTTTCTTCTTTTTCTTTGGCTAAGTACTTAAGTTTTTAACTTAAAGTATCTGCTCTTTTATTATCTTTCCTTTTAATATAAGTAATCTTAAAATCATACTCAGATAACTTCTTTACTTATTATACTTACTTAGCATTTAATTACTTAGTTGTTATAAAGTATTAAAGGTTATAGTAATCTGAAAGTATATCAACTGTTTTACTAGATCTAACAATATACACTCTTTAGTATTTTAAAGCTTTTATAATAGTTAACATTTCTTTATCTAATGTTTGATAATTTTTTTTTGACAATATTCAACTTTCTTGACTAAAATGCTAATAGTACTTAGTAATGTTGTTTATTAATCTGTTGTGATTATGACAACATAACTCTTAATATTACATTTAAGGCATTAGTTTCAATTTGTATTCCTTTTTTTAAATCAAAGATTCTTAAAAAACTTCCTTTCACAAAAGTATTCTTAATATTTTAGAATATTTCCTTTGTTATAATATTCTATTTATAAGCTTAATCTTTCTTTATGAGTTTAGTCAGTAGTGTAAAAATCTTAAAATAGTCTTTTATAAATCTTTGATAATAGTTAACTAACTTTAAGAAACTCTATAATTGTTTAATTGTCTTAAGTGCTTCTTATTCCTTGATTGACTGAATCTTATCATTAAGGGTTTTTATTCTCTTTCCAGAAATATAATGTCTTAAAAATTAAACTTATTCCTTATAAAATTTACATTTTATTAGTTTGTAATATAATCTTGTCTTTTNATAATACTTTTAGAATAAGCTTGACATATTCCTTATGTTCTTCAATACTCCTTGAGTATATGATTATATTATTAAGATATACTATTATGAATTTCTCTAAATATTTCTTTAATATTCAGTTTATTATTCTTTGTTATATTGTTAGAGTATTAGTCATACTAAACATTATAACTAATAACTTAAATAATCTGTATTTTGTCCAAATAACAACTTTCTATTCATTATCTCTTTTAATCCTAATCAGATTAAATGTTAATTATAAGTCTAGCTTAATGAATATAACAACTTCCTTCAGCTTGTCCATCATTAAATCTATTAATAGTAAGGGGTATTAGTCTTTCTCAGTTCTACTATTCAAGTGTCTGTAGTTATTATAAGGTCATCCTAACAAATTGTCTTTTTTNCTTCATATAATGCAATAGTACTCTAACTTTGTTATGACCTTTTTTGTACAAACTTCTAAACACCATTTTCTTGAGCAACCATTTCTTTGTCGTTTTATCTTTAACAAGAGTCATTTAATAAATTAGTCTATAAGCTAGTTTAAACCCCTTTTTAAGCTTTATTTTATAATCTTATGGTTTATACTCAGGTAAGGCCAAATCATCAAGTCTTTCTGTGAATAGCTTTAGCTATTCATAATATTCTTCAAGAATATATTTCATGGTTTTATCAACATAAATAGTTCTTAAAGACATTGTTTTTTCCAAGAAGGTAATTATATCTGTTCTCCAATCAATTATTGGATTATACTTCTTTATCCATTTGATTCTTAATATAACTTGATATGTTCTTAACCTTGTAACATCAAAAGATATTCTTTCTTAATAGCTTTTGTTATACCTTATATCTAAATTCCAAGTTTGAACATTAACATACTTCTGAACCTTAATATTATTTGCTAATAATATTAAGTAGTTATTATCCTTGACTTTTATACTAAGTCTAAGTCATTTTATAACTTATTCACTGATAAAGTTTCTTTTAACTTTAAAATTGATCAAAGCCCTCATTAACTTTCTATACAACGTTATGTTGATATATAATGAACTTTTACTGTTTATAGAGTAAAGATTAATGTTTTTAACATTATTAACTGATATGTTGTTGTCAATTTCCAGATTTTCAATGTTTTCTTTTAATTCTTCGAATAATGTTACTTATCTCTTATTAAGATTTCTTAGCCTTAGTCTATCTAAGCTTTTATCATTTATGAATACATATATATCTTATACTTATTTTGCTATTTTATTCTTAAAGTATTTCCTTATCTCAATGATAAAGGTATTACTTTCCACAAGAATTCTTCTTACAGAATTTAAAGGATATACTATTACTTCTTGGTTGAACAATTAATCAATCCTTTATATCAACTTATCTTCTTCTAATAACATAATAAATACTTCTAAAGATAGTGAATCTTCTTCTAGTTTGTTAACTATAAACAAAGCTTTTACATCTTAGTTAGCTAGTTCAACAACAATTTTAACTAATTCTTTCTATTCTTGTTGAGCATAGTATTATTCTGCTTTAAACAGTTGTTTTATTGATTTCCTTAAACCTTAGATTTCTCCATACTATGTTTTTACTTCTACTCAGTCTTATTAATAAGTTATTATTAAAAGTCTTTCATATTATACATTATATCTCCCTTATACAATATAGCTTAAGCTTTCCTTGATCACCATCCAAGCCTCTTCAAGCATCTGATCAAAGTCATCCTGAATCCAAGTTCTTTCTACTAATAAGAAGAACTCATATATTCCTTTCTTTATAACAATGTTTTAAAGGTTAGTTTTATAGATTAAAGCAAGATCTTCAATATCAAGTTTATATACTTTAATAATCACTTCTTCTTATTATACAATTTTATAAAGTTAGCTTTTGTCTAGGATTTCCTATCCTCTTAATCCTCTTATACTAATCATAAGATAATATTTCAAGACTAATAATTCTTTAAAAACAAGATATTGTTCTATTAGGATAGCCTTGAAGTTTACTAGCATAATTATCCAAATTCTATTAACTCCTAGAATTAATCTTCATCTACCTTAGCTTTTGTTTTAGTCATTACCTCAAAGGCATTTTAGATGTTGAGTTCTTGTTATAAGCACAAAGTTCATTTCAAGGATTTTTGTTATTATTATCTTATCTATATCAGTTTCAACAGTAAGTTTTAATATAATTACCAAGCTTTGTTGTTCTTCTTCTTCCTTCAAGGAGTTCCTTTCCTTGTTAAAACTTTCTTCTTCTGATGATCTTGACAAAATATTCATAATTCTTAGAATTCTTATAACTTTAACTTTAACTAACATACTTGACTTGTTATCCCTTTTATAGGTATTTGCTATATGTCTAGAAAGTTTACACTTGAAGTATAACTTGTTTTTTCTTTTATTGTTAAGTTCTTTAGAAGAGATTTCAAAGGAATTCCTTTTCTTACTTTTTCTGTTAAAGTACTTCTTTCCTTTNCTTTTTAAAGGTTTTTCCTTTTTTTATAGCATTTAACTTTATAAGATCTCTATGATCCTTTTTTCTATTAGTCTTTCTTCTATTGAAATAAGATCTACTCTTCTTGTCCAAGATCATCTTATATTGTTTGTTCTTGATCTTGATAAACAAGTCAACAAGAGTGTTGAATGTTTTGATTACAAGTTGTTAGTATAATTCCTCCTTGATAGAATCCTTTAGCCTAGTCTTAAATTGATGCATATGTACTTTCTCCCTCCAGTTGACTACTATTGTATATTGACGATAGAACATTATATACTCATTAAAGCTCTTGGTTTGTCTAAGATAAGCTAAGCATCTCTTTGTATTTCTTTTCTCATCAACATCTTTGTACAAGTGTTTAAGTTCTCTTATATAGTTTTCTCAACTTATTATGATCCTGATTACTCCTTTATTCATTATGTTCTTGTTCATTATGAACTACTTATTCTTAAAGGGTTGAAACTAAGTTTCAGTTACTCTTCTTAAGTACATGGATGCTTATAGGACTTTATACATGTTCTTAAGCAATAAGAAATCATTCAAGACTAAGTAAGTTCTTGTTTAAGCAAGGTATGACTTTAGTTTCTTCTTGTCCTCATAGAACAAGTTAAGTCTGGTGATTTTAACTTCTTTAAACGTTGTCATTAGAACTTGTTCAACGTTGTCCTCTAGTTTAGAGTCTAGATTAAGGTCTGGACTTAGAGTTCTTAATACTAGCTTTAGGTCAGGTTTAGGTAATAGAAGTGCTAGTTTCTTTCTTGCAACTCTTGATGATTCTTCAACAATTGATTCCTCTGTTGACTTAGTAAGTTGTTTTAGTAGTATAACAACTTTCTCTAACATTCCTTTTTGGATATTAGTTTCCTTAATAGTTTGATCCTTATCTAAGTCTTCTTCTGAACTATCTTTTGAACTTTCCTCAGATACTTCTTCAGATTCCTCTTTGGATTCCTCTTCAAAGTCTTCTTCAGAACCTTCTTCAAGTTGTTGTTCGTTGTTGTTATCTACTGATATACTTGTTTCTAAATCCTGATTTATCAAGATAGGAAATGTTCAAAATGTTACAAAACTACGTTATCCAAGTTATTGGATAACTAGGGTAAGGTAGATATTCAAGGACAATGGAAACATGTAACATATAAGCAAGTGACTAAGTCAAGGGTAAGACTTAGTAATGTATTTAGGTTGAATACAAGGAGTTTACTCTTATGTTCTTACAGTATACTTATATAGATAATGAAATCCTGTTGGACCTCTTGGAGTCCTTAGAGTCTTCTGGAGTCCTCCGAAGATCCTAGGACTCCATCATGTGACCTTTGATTGTTAGGTTCTCTATGTACACCTTCTGTGTACCAAGCCTCAGGCCTACACTAATTAGCTTGTTAGGTAAAACCTGTAACAGGTTTTTGAAATACAAAGATCTAAAGTACAAAAACAAAGTTGAGAAGTATAATATTTATAATATAAATGAAACAAGCTTTTAGATTAATATTATACTTAAAAAGGAAGTTATTATACTAGTAAAAATAAAAAAGGTATTAAAAATAAATATATTCTCTTAAATATATCTTTTTATTAATAAATTATTAGCTTTATAAAGATACCTTTTAGAATTATAAGTCTGTTATTATCATAGAATATATCTTTATTAATGGAAAAGCATTTATTCTACTAATTATACTTGTTAAAGGTATATGGATTATGGAAAATTAAGTATAAAATAACCTTCTTGATAATATATACATTATTCTTACTGAAAAGGGATATATAAATAATCAAGTTAAAGTAATTTAATTATATTATTTTATTAAATATTCAAGTGTAAAGAAAGGAATTTAACATTTACAAAAGTATATATATATCAACTTAAAGACAAACTAACTAATTAAAAACAAACTTCTTGTTAATGAATATAAATCTTATAAATCTACTGAATTTATAAAGCTTGCTTAAAAGTATTATATTATTCCTTTAAAGTTTTTAATTATATCTTATTCATATTCTTTAACCTTTAGATATAAAAGTATTTTAATTATATAAACATTATCATAAACAAACTATATATAAAGTACTTAATCATCTTGAACTTGAATATACAATTATATCTTTCCTTTATAATTTAACTAATATTTAAGTAAAAACCTTTATAAAAGTTATTGTATGTTATACTTTTTAAGAAAGTAGTATATAGCTAATTAATATTAACAAAACACTTTCAAAACTTCATGTTTATTCTATTCTTAATCACTTAACAAAGTTAACATTTCTAATTCTTCCTTCAACATTTAAAACTGCTTGTTATAATGTTTAAGCTTTAGAAAAGCTTGAAACATGAATTCCAAAGGTATTCTCTAGTCCTTTAGCTTAATAGCATTTATCTACAATCAAAGGTATAAAGTTTGTACTTGATTATTTGGATCTTACTAGAATTGAGTATTCTATAATTATATCAAGGATAAATAAACTGTCAAATACTAAAGTATAAAGTCAAAAAAAAAATTACCAAGTTTAAAGATGAAGATTATATTGTTGATCTTTGTAAAAAGCTTCATCTTAAGAAACAACATAAAAAAGGCAACTTTACAAAAGCAAGTTAAAATCACCTAAAGGAAACAAGAGGCATAAATTAAGAAGATATATCTTAAAGAGTTAAAAGAGTAGAAAGTAAAGGAAAGAGAGTATAAAGTTGCAATTCAATGTATTACCAAAGGAAAGAAGACTAAACAACATCTTGTACTAACATATTTGTTAATCAAAACACCAAATAAACTAGTAAATCCAATTACACTTAAAGGAATCATAATACTTATAGATGAAGAGTAAGAAGTTGATTTTATATTAAATAGTACATACAACTTTCTATCAAGTCAGTATATAGCTGTAGACAACGTTGTTAAAAGGCCTGGAGTTGTTATAAGTAATCCACGGGTAGGAAGTTCTACCTAAATTACTATAACTACAATTACAATTACAACTACAACTACAATTACAACAGATCAAGAGATGGGAACTACAAAACCATTATAGTTAAATCAAGATTTTATCGAACTCAAGGGATAAATTCATCAAACTGTATATCCTTTCCTCTATTCAGATACAAATTGTATAGCAAATTATATGGCACAGCTATCTCGCGAAAGGTGACGGATTTTTGAATGGTGATGGATTTTTGTCGCCAACCACCCCTGGGTGGTTGGTAAGCGATAAAANCTGCTACGAGCGCACCAACTATTACGCTCCGTAATCCAATTCCAAATTTAGGAGGATCACGTTGAGTTTCAACAGTACTGAGAGCACTAACACTGATGTATCCCAGCTGAACAAGACGCAAGTTCTAACACATTGTCAAACTTGGTAAAAAATTTCCAAGATTTTTCAATTTTCTTTATGTATTCTTCTTGGCAACAATTAACTAAGCTCCCCGATTATAGGCTATCCACAGTGCCTTACCCCTGGGACTAAAAGTCAAAATCATCTCCCTGCGGGTATTAATACTTTGTCCCTCGCCCAGTCAGATTGTATAAATCAGTATGAATAATATTTCTTAATTTTCTTTGTTCTAAAATTTAAGACTTATGGTATCTTTTAGGGCCGATCCTGACAATGGTATGGAAATTATTGTTTTTGCGCCAGTGATGGTATGTATGTAAAGTTACTACATAAATTGGGTACTTGGAGCTAATAGGCATCCCGTTGTAAAATTGCTATTTCCGCAACTCAGTCATGGGTTGTGACCTGCCAGAAGCAGCCATAGGCTTTTGCCCGGCGTAACTGTAAGTGTCAGGCTTATCAATACTTGAAATGCATAGCTCAAACATCATTTTCGCTTGAGCTACAGTGGGTGGACAAAAGTGTAAGCGAATGGCCTTTTTACACCAAAACCCACCTACTTTAGCCTGCATTTAATATTTATTGATACCCTAAAATCTGTTTCATTTTTAATTTAATTGATACAATTTAGCAGTATATTTAATATATCCTAAGATTGAAAATCTTGAAGCATTTTAAAATCTGTAATAACTATTTAAAAATAGCAAAATTCGTCTCTCATACAAATTTAACGAAATTTGTATGAGACGAATTTTGTCAACTTTGCACTTTCATCTGCATTTTTACAACACCTCAAAATGGTTGAACTTAATATATGTTAAATGCGTTATTAAAACTTATTAATTAAAGTTGAAATGACACAGATTTTAAACTATCAATAAATATTAAATGCAGGCTAAAGTAGGTGGGTTTTGGTGTAAAAAGGCCATTCGCTTACACTTTTGTCCACCCACTGTAGGTGTTACGACTCATGTAACAGACTGGCCCTGAGGCTCGGCGGTGGATCACTGCATAGAGAAGCCATCGGTCGGGGTCACCTGATGGACCCTGGGACCCCGCGAAAATGTAACTCGCACAGCAGACTGCTATTAATACTGTAGTCCGTGGAGAATATCACTTCAATCACGACCTTTACTGCTGAGTTCATGGCTTTCAATACAGGCAGACCTAATGGTCCCGTTTTCGCTGCATCAATCGTTATTATCTTTGGCATTATTTATCAGGTCGTCCTGAAGGACATCCTTTTCGTCACCGTCGGCTTCCGGCGATCTATCCAGCCGATTGAGGACTTTCCTTACGTCTGCCGTAGGATCCACCATAAACTGCTAGAAAGCTGCGAGGATCTCTGGTTAGATGATAAAGCCCGTAATCTTTATGCCACATGTTCAGATGCGGTCGGTCGCAGCGGATGGAGCCCAGGGTTAATATTTTCTGCAATACAGCCCTGAGATTGAATATTAACGAGTCTTCATAGTGGTAGCAGGTACAACACAGAAGCCAGACGGGGAACTGACCATGTGGCCGTTCTCAATATCGATGAACCTGGGATTGACGGGTTATATGGTCTCCATCAACTAAAGGTTAGTAAAGGATATAAGAGTGCAAGCACAGACGGCGGAGTCGAACTTGATCTCCATGGTTTTGATATCCAAGTGCTTAACAACTCTCGATTACGGTTCTGGATGATTAATCACCGACCTCCAGTAAACTACGCCTTAGGGGAACAATTGGATGCATGGAAAGTTGGCGCAAATTCAACTATTGAGGTCTTTGAACTGGCTATGGGCTCTTCGGAATTGGAACATATCCACACGATTACTAGCAAGGCTATTATCACTCCAAACAACCTTATAGTTACAAATGATGGTGGAGTTTTGGTAACAAATGATCATGATTCTAAAGGTACGCCTCCAACTAATCCATAAATAACAAGATGTTGGCGGGCTGACTGATATAAATCTGAGCAAAGTTGGCTACGTAAGCACTTCCTTACTATCCGTGTAGTGAGAGTTAGAGTAACTACTTTTAATATGCTAACGAATTTCTGTAGTTCCGTACATTAGATATGATTTTCGGTGGCGGGAGCATTTCGTACTGCGGACCTGATAGCCAATGCCATGTTGCAGCCACAAAAGATTTCTATTTCCCAAATGGGATAACAAAGGGATCAGATGGTCTCTATTACATAGCTCACTCTTCCAAAGGGAAAATCACTGTTCATTCCCTCCAAGAGGATCACACACTAGTCAAAATTGATGAGATCAAGCTTGGGATACCGGTCGACAACCTCTCAGTTGATGCCGAGGGTAACATCTTTGCAGCCGCATTTCCAGATTCTATAAAATTGATGCTAGCTCTCGATGCGCCGTTTACAACTGCTGTGCCATCTACAGTTATAAGAATTCGGAAAGCAGGCAATGTTCATAATCAAGGAGGGGGAGGTTATGAGATCACGAAGGTGCTAGAGGATAAGCATGGCAAGTTCTTGCCTTCGACAACAACAGCAGTGCATGATGTAAAAACTGGGCGCTTATTCCTAGGAGGAATTGCGTCTCCATTTATTACCATTTGTGACAGAAGCGGCTACACCAGCTCAGATGAGAGTACATATTTGACTCAACTCTAGGTCAGTGGAAACTCGAAGTTGACTTTTTTATACAGGCAGGATATAGAAAGATTATGAGGGGGAAAAAAGATGGATAATAGAGAACATAAATGGAAATACTGTAGAAAGAAGGATTAACAACGAAGGAAGATATGTTTGCCTTTAAAAGGGGAGCCCGGGATATTAGTATATTATTACTATAATTATTGAAGGCAAGTTTATTTCCGATAAAGAGGAAGAATTAACAGTCGAGATCACAATTGCTATTCTCCACGTCTTATACCTAGCATACGACATGAAGAGTCAGCAAATAGAGTTAGTCGTTGTACGCACACGAGTTTCGCAATCGTTTCACCGCAGAGCGTATGCTTCAGCTAGTTCCTACTTATTCTAGTTTTTCTTTTTTNCTTCTTCTTTTTCAGTACTCATAGCTCGTCCCAACGACCTCTATCCCCTTTCAGCGGATTCTCCGCCACTTCACCCGAGACATACTGCTTCGACAGCGTAACAATCAACGGCTCCTTATCAACTAAAAACTCGCACAGTTCGCGATTCTTTTTCTTCTGTGTTCCCTTCCCAAATTCACCGCCAAAGAGCTCCCTGAAATGAATTTTACATTTCATTTCCAAGTATCTAGACGAGACCTTTTCGCGTAATATGTCCAGCGCACCTGCCCAGCTTCCACTGAGTAACTGTATGCTATACAGGAATATTACTTCCAATCCAGAACCCAGCCTATTACAAAACTCCTCGAGCTCGCCTTGGTTCAACGAGATATCCACAATTATGACACGTTTAATGCGCGGCCAATTCATTGCGCCAAGGACCAAGCCTATGGGAAACCGATCTTTTCTATTGTCTCTGTCGTTGACAGCAAAGGCCCAGAAATTGAGATCCACGCTTTCGAGGCTTTGGCCGGAGAGTATTGCGCTGAGGTATTTGTCAATGAAGAGCCGTTCTCCAGCTAGAGGATGATTATATCGGATAGGTAAATTATGCATGCTTCCACCTCCCAATTCGAATCTCTCGAGGTGCCGGCACGCAGCGTGGAGGTCGGCCCATGCTGGGTTTAGCTTATCTTGGCGGTCAGGACACAGCATGGAATAATTTGTCAGAAGGGGGAAGCAACTGATATGTATCTCTCGCAGTGTTGTCCCTGCTTTGTTGATGGCAGTTGGTAACTCCGAGAGGATCTTCGCAGGTACGAGCTCGGCTCCTCCTTGCAGTTCTTCAATTGCACTCCAGTTCTGTGGACTTGCCATGAATCGAGAAAATCCTTTTAGGTTGTTCAGTAATATGGTTGGGTCATTCATATATGGGCGAAGGTAGTTATCCATTCCGTCAACGAAGCGTAAGGAACAACAGTGTGTCATTTGGGACATTGATGATGCGAGGATGTTAACGAAAGACCCATTCGTGATTAGTTGAAGCTGCTCTTCATGCTTTTGCTGATACTCTTCGTAGCATTGACGAAGAAACCGCTGATATTCGAGACTATCTGCATTCTTGGAATTCTTATTCTCTAGGTTACAATAATTGTCCCACGCCGAGCAAATAGACGTGCAATAGATCATCGTATCGTTATACTCCCTGAACAGCCGTGGGCAGATCGTGTCATCATTCACATCGTAACCGCCTAGAAACCACGACTCGGCGAAGTAATCGCACCTTCTATATATTTGATTTAGGTCTTTTTCCCGCAGGTTTTTGAATCATGACAGATCCGTAGCAAGTTCCTCCGGGCGGTAATCAAGCACGACCTGGATGCCCCGAACGCCCGCAGCAATGAGAGGGTTCATAGAAACATCATTTACGAGATCAAGAGATGCCTGATCAAGCCGTATTTGAAGAATTGGGCATAGGAGCGGCGACGCAAGTTGGTGAAAGAGACGGCACACGAGGCGTGCGCTCTTGAGGGTCTGGAGGCAATCGGTACTGCGGTCTCTAAGGCCGCTATGCCTCCATTTGACTTTGCCCTGGGCTGTTATGGAGGTATCCGCGAAGTAGTCTAAAACGTCGCGAAGGATATCCAGAGGGAGATCGAGGACGTTGATTAATGGGATTTTATCGCACGAAAGTTCCATTGCCCTTTCCCGGAGTTCGGTGTGCTGTGTTGATATGGAGAACGACATTGAGCTGGGAATTATTGGAGTCATATTCAGAGTCAAGAATTGCTTGCTTTGTAGTTTGCCCCCTTATTAATGTCTTCGTGAATTATCGTCGTCTCTATAGTCAGCTTTCTTGTGTAGCCGGGAAAGGAGACTTTGTTCTAGAGAGTGAAGACAACATAGTTCTCTGTAAGTTGCGTTCAGATGAAGAGAGTTCACATTGGTTGCACCTCGAACCATCATATGTTAATTAGATGAGGAGTCATACATCACGAACAAAGGAGTGCAGGTTGGTGCCTAACCAATCTCGGAGACTTGCCTTTGAAATTGTTGTAGCCTCAGGTATTTGATACACTCACGTGACAAGCCATATGAAGTCATAGAGTCGGAGTCGGGGCAATTATCATACCTGTGAGACATTTTCACATGAAACGTACGTTTACAGGTGCGTATATGATATGGGTGTATTTCCCCAGCTGTAGCTGTTATTAGCTAGTTGTTATGATAGTTGAAATTCATACTGTGACTCGCGTACGTACCAATGATATCAGTAGCCGTAGCCTGTTCAACAACAACATATATACATAAGTTAGAATTCCATAAACCTGCGCTAGAGCTAAGCTGCGTAGAACGCAACATTGCTTACAGTCAAGACCCCATCTTATACAATGATTATCCTAGTATCACTCTGTGTTTCTATATTGGCCTCTCTCCTGGCATATTCAGCCCTAGCTATAGAGCAAAACTCCATTCTTTTCCAAGATGCTGCAGCTGTGATTTCATTCAATAATGAGACTCAAAGTGTCGAGGTCTTATATAGCACATCTGTTCTTATCACCGGCGACAGAATTGTCTCTATATTTCCAGCGTCGAAGAAAGAAGAAACACCAGTCAACACCACCATTATCCCATCCCAGGGAAAGATCATTACACCTGGTTTTATCGACACACATCGTCACCTCTGGCAAACAGCATTTAAAACCTTGGGATCGAATACATCTTTAGCTGAGTACTTCAATCGATACGGGGAATTTGCCATTTCGAAAACACTCTACACACCTGAAGATGTGTATCTAGGACAGCTAACTGGCATCTATGAGTCGCTTAATGCCGGAGTGACATCAATCCTAGATCACTCGCATCATACTTGGTCACCTGAGACAGCTCTAGCAGGACTACAGGCTTCTGTGGACAGTGGTGCGAGAGTCTGGTGGACTTTTACTTTCCATGATCTTGATAATGAGACTTACACTTCACCATACACCCGAGAAGCTCAGGTTCAAGACTTTCTTCAATTGTCTCAGGAGGGGCCATGGAAAAGCAGTAGTACTGTTTCTTTCGGTGCTGCTTATGATGGATGGACAGTTGATAACATGACTTTAGTTCAGCAGGTCATTGATTTGGCTACGTAAGTTCTCTTATATTTTTCTAATCTGGAACTACACTTTTATTAATCTTTTCTAAAGTTCACAGAATGTCTCTGCTTTTACCACACATTATCTCGGTGGGCCATGGAACTGTAAGCTGATCCATCTTATAACCCTTCAGAAAAACAACTTAACTTTCCACAAATAGATGCAAACAGCCCGGTTCTGCTTAATACTCTTGGATTCCTCAACACTTCTATCCCAATCGTCTTCTCGCACGCCAGCTACATGACAGCACAGGATGCCGTACTTCTCCGCGACACAAACCAATTCATCTCCATCACACCAGAATCCGAACGTCATTATGGCCATGGTGATCCAAGCAGTCCATACGTCATGGATCAGGCTTCTCTTGGAATTGACACCCACTTTACTTTTAGTGCTGATATCATCGGTCAAGCACGGTTATGGCTGCAAACCGTTCGACTGCAATTTTACGCTCAGGTCTTGAATAATTGGCAGGTGCCGCCTAACAATCCAATGTCCGTTGAGCAAGCTTTTCTTTTGGCTACTAGGGGTGGAGGTCTAGCTCTTCATCGAAATGACATTGGTGTCCTGGTTGAAGGTGCTAAAGCAGATCTTGTTGTCTTTGACGCCACCTCCCCTAATATTCTTGGCTGGGTTGATCCAGTTGCGGCAGTGATTTTGCATTCGAATACCGGGGACATCGAGCACGTTCTGGTTGATGGGGAGTTCCGCAAGTGGGATTTCAAGCTTATCGTCCCGGGGAATGATTACTCTAATATTACGACTAGATTTTTGAAGTCTGCTAAGAGAATTCAGACCGTCTTCAAGGAGACTCCTTTACCACATCTGGTGGGATCTTGGCCATATGAGCAGGGGGTTAACTACACAGATGCAATTACGGTGGATGTCGTTCGAGGCCCCGAGAATGGGTATGAGGCGACTCAAAATTAAGGGGTAATCTAAAGGAAGGGATGGTCTTAATCACACGGTCCGAAAAATCTCGCACGTAGTAGTAGATATTCTAAATAGTTACCTCGCTTCGTTTTGTAATTATAAAAGAAAGAGATTATTATAAGAAATGCAATATCCGAGTCTAGCTGATTGCTGAACTTTCCCCCCTATGCATGACCCTCCTCCATAGCTATATCATCCCAGTTATCTAAAATCCGAACCTTGCTCTGCTCCAACTTTTGCTGAACACAATTATCTATCCCCTCTTTCTCTTCTTTTTTGAGAAGCTCAAGCTTCTGTTCAAACGTTCCCGCCCCAAAAAACCGACGATCAATCCATTTCCAATAGATAGAATCGAACGCCGCCCAACTCCCCTGCAGCGCATTACTAACCCGGAAATCTCCAGGTGCCCAAGTCTCCCGCATCCGGCTAGAAAGAATATCTCTTGGGTTTAACGACCCGTTCTTTATTTCTTTCTGTTCTCTGTCCTCTAAAACACGGAGGAATGTCTGGAGACGCGGTGTGGCTGTACTGGTGGTGAGCACCAACTTTAGTTGGTGGGTGCTTGCCAACCCCGAATAAAGTGGGGCGTAGGACGAGTAGGGGATAAAAACCCTGCTTAATAACATCAAGTTGTCATCAACTGCTCTAAATATATATTTTGTACCGACGTATTTACACTACGTGACGGCAACTAAAAAGCATACCATGGACACCCCCTGGGTTCAAACGTCGGTATCGAGAGCCTACCATTATTTACCACTCAAGAATAATATTCATGAGATACGGGTAATAGTCATCCCACCCGCAGAATGGGTTAGTGAGCTTAGATGCCGATTATTTCATGTGTCCCTAGACCACAATCCAAGCTATGAGGCCCTGTCATACACTTGGGGCGACCAAACCTCAAAACATATCATAACTTTGGATGGAGCAGAAATCGAAATAAGCCGGGCCCTAACGGTGGCTCTTCGGGGAATTCAATATCCGAATCGTCCACGAACAGTCTGGATTGACGCATTGTGCATAAATCAAGCAAATGATGAGGAAAAGAGCATTCAGGTGCAGATGATGCGGCGAGTCTATCAGCAAGCTTCAAGAGTTATCATATGGCTGGGACTTCGTTCTACGGACTCCTCACTAGCATTATCTTTTTTGCAAAGTCTTCATGATGAAGTTGAGGAAGATTCTCTAGATCTTTCAACAGAATTACTTAAGCGATGGCTACGTGAAAAATGTCGCCCTGCCTACGATGCTCATTGGGCATCGCTGTTCAATTTAATGCATCGAGAATATTGGCGACGACTTTGGATCGTTCAAGAGATTGTGTCAGCGAGAGAGATTATCGTATACTGCGGCGACGATACCATGGAGTGGCAGTCACTTGTGTATATCACAAATTTGATAGAATCCACTATAGAAGAACTGGGCACTGATACACAATGGTCCGCCGCTTCCCAAATGTCCTGGCCTCCAGTTAAACTCGATAACCTCAAAAAGAACTTCACTCATGCTTGGCTTTACAACCTATTGGCAGCATCTCAAGCCAGGGAATGCACTGACCCAAAAGACAAATTGTATGCTTTACTGGGCATTGTGGATGTGCCGGGAGTGCCAAACCACGTTTTGAAAGATATTATTGACTATGGTAAATCTCAGCAAGCTGTCTATATTGATGCCGTTAAGCTCTGCTCTCACTATGCCGATTTCGGCTATGGACCGTTGACGGTCATATGCAGGAGTAACTCTCATAAAGTGAGGGTTAATTGGCCTTCATGGGTCCCTGACTTCAGCTTGTCTTGTGATTATAATGCTCTACAAGCCATCTACCACAACACTTTACCCCGGCATCTCGACGGTACATTCCTTGAGGGGACTGTCTTTGCGAGTGGAAATTATCCAATAGGCCATAAACTGAACATCAATGGTACGATCCTCGTCGCTTCTGGTGTCACAGTTGATTCCATCCACCTAGTTCCAGAACCCTACTTTGAGGTTGGCGTCGAGAATGTAGAAAGATTCACTTGGGAGGAATTAGAAGAGTACCATAAGCCAGGGCTTGCAGACACATACTTGAGGTTTCTTGCTACCTTCCAATGCTGGAAGGACTTGGCGCTTCACGCAGAACGCGGAATGCCACACTCGTCAAGAGATTCTTCACTTCTCTTGGAAGATTTTTGGCGCACAGTTTGCTGTAACCATGACTATGGTATAGCTACTATATCCGATTTTACTGCACCCTGTCAGCGCATAATCGATGAAAACCCGCCCGAAAATACAGGTGATTTAAATTTTCAGGATTGGAGTCCACTTGACCACCTTTTCAGGGTTACAGTCGCAAGCCACTCACACCATAGAAAGTTCGTAGTATCTTTAACAGGCATTTTCTGCTTAGGCCCTTCCACAGCTAAGGAGGGCGACTTGATATGTGTTTTAGTGGGCTGCGATTTTCCGGTTCTGTTAAGGCCCTATGGCGATGGACACGTATTAGTGGGGGAGTGCTATGTGCATGGGTATATGCATGGCAAAGCTATGGATGAGCTTGCTGAAGGGAAACATGAGATGAAGGGGTTCAGGATTCATTGACGATATATCTCGTTAGCTTTTGAGTACCTTAATCATTAAATCTTCGACAAAAGACTCAAATACCATAAAAAAGTGACTTTAATTCTCATATACCATCGTTATTCTAGAACTCATTCTCATAGTACCACACTTTTGTTTTTATGGTATCTGAGATATAAATCACATTGATTTGATTTATATCTCAGAATACCACTCTTGTGACAACCTCACTGCAGATAGGCTCAGCAATAAGGAGCTTCAATCACGAAATCGTTCCGCCTCTTTGCGTGCACCGTCCCCACACGGAAAGGCCGATCGAGATCGCTGCGTGGCGCGTAAAGTCTATGTAATAGACGCTTTCAGGACACTGTTCTGAACTTCTGAAGACAGGAAATCGAGCTCGGCCTGCATGCCGGGCACGCCCCAGTGTATCTAAAAGTATTGTTTCCGTAATTATTACAGTATTCTAGCCTAAAAATACTATTACCATAATACTTTATACTGTATAAAATTCTAGATTTAATATTTTATAATAAATTGTAATATAATAATACGCTAGAGATAGGCTGCGTAGAACGCAACATTGCTTACAGTCAAGACCCCATCTTATACAATGATTATCCCAGTATCACTCTGTGTTTCTATAATAGGAGTACGGACGTAGAACAGCAATGAATAATTACTTAATTTGGGTGGCAGAATCAGCTTGCCTGCATAGGGGTAGGCGCTTTTCTTGCACCCGCTTACGTACTTATATCAAATAGCCCCAACGGTAACACCTGCCAATGAGAAAGCAATCCAGACAGTTGTGAGAACACCAAGCTTAGGGGGACAGAACCTAAGTCTGGTTAGCTAATATGGGCTAAGTATGTGCATAAATACGTACTCTTCCGAACTAAGAGCAATGAATCCACCCCAAAAGAGCCACTGCGCAATCCAGAGAGGGAGCATGCGTATGACCGCGGCCGCATACAGTTTCACAGGTTTTTTTTGGGAAATCCAATTATTTTGGCCTTTAATAGGGAAAGTTCCATACGCCTTGGAATTACCTCTCTTGCTTCTCGTCAACGGTGTTTCTTCTAAGCCCCTACTGTTGTCCATCAGCCCCTCCGCAATGTTCGATGTTGGCTGTATAGCCCACATTAACTGAACGAACGTCAGGCTAATAATGATAAGCCACATGAGTGCTCCAGCGTACATGATTTTTGCCAGTCTCCCTCTCTCCGCTCCTTCCAGACCTCCAAGGTAGAAGTCATGTTCTCGGCCATAATTGACGGTCATAACCATGTAATATGATGTTAAAACTTGGAGGATCATTTCCGCAAATAAAGACGCGGCCGTGGAGAAATTCTTCACTTCGAAGGGTTGTACACCATTCAGCAAAATCGTCAGCCACGCAAGCCGAGGCATTGAGCACCAGAGGAGCATCAATTGATGAGCGGGGACGTCCTCATATCCAGGGGTTTTCTGGACAAGAAACACATTGAACCAGCTTGCAAGGAGTTGAAGAGCGGCGATTAAAGTCCCTTTGAAAACCCAAAAACACGGGACGCGTGCGATTCGATTTGTGCCTGTTCTCTGGCCGAGAAATGCAGTAAAGAAGGTTGCTATATTGACTAGAGCAAAGCTTCCGAGCTTCCATTCATTCGAAGCACATGTTTTCGTCGCCTTGACATATCCCAAACTGGTGGTATTGACAATGTATGAATTGTTGGACGGTTTGAGAGTCCATTGCCATGGAATCATATCGAGTGGGGTAATGCCAGTTAATTGACGCCAATTATCTGGCAGACCGTGCCAGTTCTGCACATTGCCACAAAGATCGTGGAGCCACTTTATATAGTCTATTCGGGTCTCGAAGATCTGGCACGAACCGCAGGAATCGCAGCTGATGTCGCGGCAAACACAAGCCCTGTCAACTGCGCGCTTGACTTTGCAGTAGCCACTCGAGTCGATCTCGCAAGCATCGGTTGCACACTGATCAGTAAGCCCCATCACCTGCTTCGGCATATCCGCGTCACGCATGGGTCAGTGCCAGTCTTCGATGGGGATGTAGGCGAATTCTGTGGTCTTGAGGTTGTCTGTCCAGTTTTCTGGTAAGGACATCGACCCACAGGTAGCATTAATCCATAGCCGCTCCTTCGTCAAGTCTATATGCCCTGGCGCTGAACAGGGTTCCTTTTTCGGATCTATAGTGAAGGCGCTGCAGAAGCATTCTTTATCAAAATACTTGCCATATCCGATGTAATGCCCAGTGAGATTGTAACCAACACTTTCAAAATCCAGAGCGATCATAGACCGTAGGGATTTACTATATTCCCAAGGACGAGCGGCATTTCCGGTATGTTGGGTAGTGCTTGTGAAACTACAGGAGGTCATAACATGTTGAAATGGTTCCATCGATGGAGCAGAAACCGAGCTGGTCAGGCATGTTGGTGCTTTGTAAATCACGTTAACGGCTGCGAAGCCTTCAGCTAGGGAGTCCGGGGGTAACCCGTTCGCGTCGCCGACATCAACAAGCCATGTTCGACTGGTGATTTTACGAATCCATAGATACAACTGCGCTTTGGCGAGTATTGACCTGCCACAGTATGGGAGATATTTTTCGATAACATCGGAGGAAAATCCAATGCTGAGACAGCTGAGCTGAGTCAACCATTGGTGATGGGTGCAGATAAATCCAAAGTGCGAGGTGCATTTTTTGGCGGTGCATTTCGTCATGGTACTCAGCCAGGTGGATTGATCCTGCTGAGCGATGCACTGTGGCATAGGAGCCAAATCTTCAGGATTGACCCAGCCATTGTGATTTTTTGGGGAGTCAAGGTAAGGTCTTCCCCATTAGAATTAACGGTGACGGTATGGAGCGCTTCTGCAGTACTAATGTTGGTGTCAAAGATAATGGAGTTATTAGGAGAGAAATACCTCTTGCAGCTACCCCGTAGGCCCCAGCCGCCAATAGCACAAGGCACATACTAGATATTTTCATTTTGCTGATAGAGTCAAAGCGCCTTGTGCTTCAACATGATGTGAAAGGATAGTCGCAGGATCCTTTTTGATTCAGTTGCGAAATTAATGCTCCTCCAGTGCGGGGTTGCAGCAGCCTTGTTGGCGGATTACACGAGTATCCGTGGTGCCATTATCCTCAGAGACCTATCGGCGCGCACGCAGGTCGATATCCTTTGATTGGCTGTAGATTTCAGTGTGCGAGTGCATTGGGTGTATGGATCACGATGAGCTTAGACTTAACTTCAAAGGCAAAGCATCTATTTCCACAGACGAACATAATGTTAAACTACCCGAGTACCAACACTACATCCTTCAAACTAATATCATTCGCAATAATATTCATGAACGACAGAGGAGCATCAGCGACTCAACGAGAAGACAAAGAGCCTGTTACTACAAACTACTACTTACGCGTTTCAAAAATCCTTCTATAGCAGCCTCGATTTGGTGAAGTAACTGATTTACTGCACTGTCCTCCTTCCTTTCCCCCATTCCACTGCATCTGCCTTTAGATCTGCCAACATTGAAACAAGTTCTTCTGTCTTCACATTTGCTACTGAGTGAACAAAATAACTAGGTTTATCTTCTGTACTCATAGATTACTCCATTGAGGCGCCAGGAAGATATCTATCGATATCTGCACATATTACGTCCCATGAAATCTCCCTACCTAGTACCCAGGCTTTAGATGCGAAAGTCCACTAGGGAATCTCGCCAGTTTACCTCCTAGAACATTGTGGCGCATGCTAGTTATGCGCTTGTTGCCGTTGTTAGAGAGTTCCTTTGCATATGGAGCTATACTCTTCCAATTTAGAATCTGGACACTCCTCTCCACATGCTCCTGGACGTTGATGTCTGCAAAAACCAATTTATACGCCTAAACCTATTGTTAGTATGATCACGTGCATATATCACGTGCATAGACTAGATCGCTTACGGAGGGCGGTGCCTAACAAGGAGAACAGGACAAGGAGAACAGGACAAGGAAGAGAACTTAATCGCGATAAAGAGTAATCTATAATACTTTGTAAGGTAAAATTCCATCTCTGCCTCTACAATATGATTGATATATAACACCAGGAGTGAATCCAGGAGTCCATTCTGATACCAGGAGCCTATCATATCCCCGGGGGGTCTGTTGTAACTCCCCTGAATCCCTCTCGCCGGGAGTTGACACTTTCAACTATAGCACGATCAGGGATATCCATACCCCAGACAAGACGGGTGAGCAGAAGTGAGGTGGTAGAGTGCGGACAAGGAGACCGGCGAGGATGGGTGATGTAGAGGTGAAGCGAAGGTGAACAGAGCGACGATTGTCACGTACGCAGTGGCTTGGCGCAAACGCAAAAGGGGCCGAGGATGAGAGTTGAAATAACAGTTACATTGGACCAGTTTTGTCGCAAAGCCATACCTACCATTCTACCCATAATCCTTTCATACCACCAAAGAAGCCTATGAAGACCCAACATCTCTCTGCATACATCCGCAGTCACGAATTAAGCTCCACGCCTTGACACTGCTCGCTATCTCTACTCGTTTTGCCCCGCTTTACAGGCCAGCTGAAAAATGGCCCGCGTCTACGCGGACATCAACCAACAGATGCCGCAGTCATACTGGGACTGTGATGGAGTAAATATCACCTGGGGTATGTCGGAAAACTATGAGGTCGTACGGAAAATTGGTATGCTCAATAGACGTGCTGTTTCAGTGGAGCTAACGCTGATAAAACATGGCATAGGACGAGGAAAACGCTCGGAAGTCTTTGAGGGTATCAATATCGTCAACTACCAGAAGTGTGCCATCAAGGTACTAAAACCAGTCAAGGAAAAGGAGATAAAGAGGCAGATCAAGATCTTGCAGAACTTGTCGGGAGGCCCTAATATTGTTGCGTTGCTTGATGTGGTTAGAAATAAGCAAGTATGTCACCCTTCTTCTAGGTCTGTTCCCTCTCGTGGCAAGAACCAACAACTTATGCATAATGCAGATCACAATACCGTCTCTCATTCTTGAATATGTTAATAACACGGATTTTCGAAGTTTGTATCCGAAGTTTGTTGACTACGACGTTCGCTTTTATATTCATGAACTTTTGAAGGTATATATGCTGGGAACGGAATGAAAAAAGCTCTTGGATATATGGATTGTTAACAAATTCAGGCGCTGGACTTCTGTCACAGTAAAGGGATTATGCACCGAGATGTCAGACCTCATAACGTCGTGATCGATCATGAGCACAGAAAGGTCGGTCTATCTACTCTAGATGTAGGTTCACGAACTAACACTGTTTCATAGCTACGACTTATCGGCTGGGGTCTTGCAGAGTTCTACCATCAAGGGACAAAGTACGATTACTATGTTCAAGTTGGACTGTTCAAGCCACCAGAGCTTCTACTTGACTTTCAAAAATACGACTATTCTCTTGATATGTGGTCATTAGGTGCCATGTTTGCCTCGATGATCTTTCGCAAGGAACCTTTTTTTCACGGAAATTCCAACTCTGATCAGTTACTTAAGATTGTCAATGTTCTAGGGACTGAGGATCTATTTGAATACCTTGACAAGTATAAGATCAACCTTGACGAAGAGTACAGCAATATCCTGGAACAATGTCCCAAGAAGAACTGGCGTGACTTCGTCAACGACGGAAATCAAAGATTAATTACAAATGAGGCCATTGATTTATTGGATAAATTACTGCGATATAACCACCAAGTAGAGTCGTTTGATCTATTACCTAAGATGTGCTGACGAGAATCAGGAGCGGTTGACTGCAAACGAAGCCATGACACACTCCTTCTTCAAGCCCGTTCGGGACCACAAACGGTCCAGTCTTGCTGTCAGATCATGCACGGATAAAACTTGATCCTCGTCGCTGTTTCCGCCGTTTCCGCCTTTTCTTGGGGATGGGAAACCGATTTCGCTCATAGCTGTACGCGATGCCACAGATCTGAAATTTTAATTAGATTTGTATCTTTTGTTGTACCTGCTTTCTAACGGAGCAAGTTTAGAGTAGGTAACATTGCAGTGTGCATTGTCAAAGCAGCACAAGTTAATCAATTACTTAGCCTGTATAGTTAATCCCTGATTCTTTATATTCAATTTCTAAAAATATTTTCTTTTTNAAAAAAAATTAGAAAATGTGAATACTCGATCAACGTTAAAAATACTACGGAAGGGGAAAGGTGTGAGCACGGTATAAAGTTATAAACTTAAAATTTTTATAATACTTTATTAATTATGAAGACTGCGACATATCCACCATAGTTCCTTAATGTGCGCTGAAGGTTTGGCTTACTGATTGGCCAATCTAACTCTCTAGCGTCGAATGGATTTCCTCGAGCGGTAGAAATGATCATTTATTGGTATATAGCCCTTGAACCGCTCAGCTGTCCCTGCCACTTCTTCAACTCTCGCACAACCACCCACATTCAAGTGTCGTATCTCCTATCCGTCGCGGCGAACGAGTTGCCATATCAGGTAGCCTCATTCTGCATTGCTATTTGTATTCAGACTGTTGCATCCACGACACTTCAAGATGCCTAATATATATCGATCAGTGCAAATCGAAAGAACGCCCTTTTTTGATAGGTTTACTAGTACTAGCAGTATCAACAATCCTATTTTTTACGAGTTCTCATATTTCACTTCTGGTGCTTTTGTTTGGACATCTAGGATGAGCTTCTTAAATACTCGTATTGGAGTAAAAGCTGTGGAAGCATCTATGGGATGGGTTATGATTGCACCAGCTAGTGGAGAGGTTTCTGGACCAATTGTTGGCGGTGTACTCTATGAGCACGCAGGTCACACTGTCGTTTTTATGATAGCACTCACCGTTATCATGATTGACATAGCATCACGCTTGTTGTTGGGAAGTGAGACGAGGATGCCGAGCATACCAGATATTGAACAGTCTCACCGAGTGGACAGTGAAGCTACATGACTTCTGAAGAAACCCACAACCCTGAGTAACTCATATGGGACCACTGTGAACCATCTAGAGCGGACAATGGAATATAATGCGGGTAGTAACCAGGATAGTGTAGAAGATGGCCAGAACACTCCAGATCTTTCTACAAATACTGGTATTGATAAAGGAAACGAACCAAAAATATCCAAGGTTCTGTTACTCTTGAGAGGTGTAGACTTTGTTGCTAGCTTGTGGGCTACTTTTATGATTTCCGCTATGCGAACTGCTTTAGAAGCTGTAAGTCAACCTCTCCTAATTAAAATTACTACCACAATGTTTTAGCATGCTTTCTCACTCTCGGTCATAGACAATTCCTTTTCAACTTCAATCTTCTTTTAAATGGTCTGATAGTGGAAGTGGATTTGTACGTAAGTAGTCGTTGGTTTGGTTGCACCAACTCTTCTAGGGCACATTACAGGTTATCTCACAGCCTGCTTTGGACTACGCTGGCTTTCTTTTGCCATATTCTTTTCACTTGGATTTTTGTTTGTAGCTCTTGGATTCGTAATAGACAANTTTTTTGATCATGAAAATCTTGTTTTGTGGTGTTATCGCTTGCATTGGAGCCGGTATAGTTATTCTTATCACGGAGCACATGACTGCGACGGCTGTGGCTGCAGGAAGGAAATCCAAAGAGCTGAGAAGTCCGACTGTTCAAGAAAACACAGAGATGAGTGGCCAAGCATATGGCCTTATGAATATGGCGTTAGTCATGGGAATACTTATTGGACCAGTCGGGGGGGTGGGGGGGTTCAGGTAAGACATATTTTCGGATGGCTTCCCATGTGTATGTCTATCGCTTTTGTTGCAATGGCGAGTAGCATTTTCATGGCGCTTTCTGGAGGAAAGAGAACTGTGACGAACCATCAGATTAAAATTAACAGTCTTTAGAGAATAATTAGTGAAGAATTGAAACCAGAGTAACCTAAAAGGTCTATTGTTATGTTTTTGGTTATAACTATCGTTGTTACTGAAGCAACAGTTCAAAGGTTTAACATAGAAATATCGTTTCTATGTTTAAATTGCTGATATATTATGTTAACTAGTATACACAGATCCTAAACTGATTGTGCAAAGACCGGCCCCGCAACAATATGACTCCTAGGATACACTATCGGAACATTATATCAGGGAACGAGGTGGTGAAACATGGTCTTACGCGAGATAAGATAGCCTACGAAGAAGGGGTAATTTGTTTCGAGATGGAAGCAGCTGGACTACTGGATAATTTTCGATATCTGGTGATCTGAGGCATTTGTGACTATGCGGATTCACACAAGAACAAAAAATGGTAACCGTATGCTGCGGCCACAGCTGCAGCGTTTGCTCGAACACTTTTCGGTTTTATTGATGAGCAAGAAGTGATCGGAACATCTGGTGAGTAGATCTATTAAATGTCAATCTTCCAGAGGAATGTCTTGTCCACTCAAGACTGAGTCATTAAGAAGAAATAGTGCCACGCCTATGTTATGTACCATAACCCCTCTTTCGAAGCGGGGAAGCTGGGGGGTTGGTGGGATACCACAAACAGTATTTATAACGAAGTCCCGACCTTTACACCTCTATAGTACTAATATGGGTTCATTATACTAAAGAGACTCTGATTGTGCTATACGTTTGCATATTTTACTTTCCCGATTCTATTATACGTTCCACAATAATAGTCCTTTTGCGCACTCATCATGACCGAGCTTTCAATTCGTGAGACAGATCTTGGAGATGTTCGTGGTAAAGTTGCAGTTGTCACTGGTTTGTATTTTCTTAACTGAGCACTTGAGATTCATTTATAACACACGCATAGGCGGCGCCAGTGGAATCGGTAAAGCAATAACAAAATTACTCAATAGGTTGGGTGCAACCGTAGTGATCGGCGATCGCAAGGATCAGGACGGGGTAGCCCTTGAGAAGAAATTACCGTATGGCATTTGCTCTCTGTCCAAATTCAGTATACACGCTCACAATTGTTACACCATTTAGATCTGTCAAATACATCAACTGCGATGTTACAGATTGGAAATCTTTGTCAACTGTCTTTGCTCAGACTAAACTGAAATACAGCAAAATCGATCTTGTCTTTGCCAACGCGGGTATTGTGGAGAACAATACTGTTTTCGTTGATTCCTTCGATTCTGATGGAGGGTTAAGTCCACCAGACTTATCCGTCATAGACGTTAACGTGAAAGGAGTTATAATGAGTATGTTTAGATTTTAAACGTCTGAATGTGGAAAACTGATTTTTCATGCAGCATCAAAGCTTGCACTGCATTATTTTAACCAAAATAGCCCGCCAGGAGGGGGTCTAGTAATGACCGGGTCAACATCTAGCTATAATGAGCGGCCGAACCTGCCCATTTATTCAACAGCAAAACATGGGGTATAGATGCATAGCCTATCACCAAGCTATTTCTCTAATTGTGCCACCAGGTTGTTGGTCTGATGCGAGCTGTTCGAAACCTCGCTCCAGCATTGAACGTCACTGTTGGTTGCATTGCTCCGGGAGGAACAGGTGGGTTTCCGGGTCGTGGAATTGTTGGGATAGTATTAATCAATGAATAGAATCCAACATGTTTCCTAACGAAGCAGCAGAAGCATTCAGAGCAAAAGGAATTCCAGTGAATAAAGCGTATTCAGTAGCGCTGGCTGCAGTTTTCCTAGCATCTAAACTCGAAAATAACGGAAAGTCTCTGACTGTTATAGGAGATAAATATACTGAGGTGGAAGGTCCTATCACAGATCTCCAACCACAGTGGTATGGGCAGTATAATACTAAAATGGCCAGGGATGCTGCGGATGTGCCGTTGGGTAGACTTACCAAGCTATGAGCGGTTTATTCAAACATGATCTTTATACCAGCCCGCGGTTTAATACCCGCTTTATAGTATGTCTGGTGTGGAACTGGCTAAAAATACATTTCTGAGAAAGAATCTCTTTATCTAATTCTTATGTGCACTTGTACCATCATAAACAATAGTTAATTTATGCGCTTTGTGTATTCCATAGTGGTTGAGTTATTAATTAGGCTAGTTGTGCAACGACCTCTATACGGATAGGTAATTCGAAATTATATCATTACTAAGTATTAAAGGCTGTAACTTTTCAATTTATTTGTGGCAAACTTAAAAATCATGTGTTGGTCCGACAGTGTGATAATCTGCAACCGTGCCACGCCTCGTTTCTTAGTATCACGAGGCTCTATAGACCAACTGCACACATACGTATCCACAACACCACAGCAACCCCACATCCCGGCAGCCCCGGAATGGACAGCCCACCCAAACATGATGTCAGTGGTAACTTTTCCAGTTTCGTAAAGTTTGCAAGAGCGGAACTCTTCGGCGGAACTCCTCAGATGACAAAGGAGTAGCGGCGGAGGTTGCTACTCACTGATGATTCTTAGCATTCTTCTTTTTGTAGTATATATTTATCCTTCCTTTAGCAAGGCACAATTTAAAAATCATCCTTGCGTTACATATTTTGACTACATTCTCTCTAATTTGACATTATTAGAATATCTGGTGAAATGGCCATCTTAGGTGGTGATACTGTTGCCGGCTCGTTCACATCAACAATACATAAAACACCATACCCGGAAATATCTCCTTCCAATCCATCTCTATCACAAGCTGGAAAAACCGTCCTTGTAGTCGGAGGTAGCAAAGGTATTGGTCGTGCAATTGCAAAAGCTTTTGGCGATGCTTCCGCCTCTAAGGTAATTGTTCTCGGGCACGATCCCCAGGCAGTTACGTCAGCAACAACTGAGCTGCAGAACATGTTTGATAAGGCCAAGACTGAGATAATTGGGGAAGTATGTGACATTGCAGATCGGTCTAAAGTCACTAAACTTTGGTCTGGCTTCGAAGAGAGAGGTATTATTGTCGATGTTCTGGTTCTCGATGCTGTCCGAATTCCTAAATTTGGACCCGTTCTTGAGGTTGGCCAGCAGGAGCTTCGGGATAGTTTTGAAGTCAATTTTTGGGCTACTCTGGATTTCACAGAGAAGTTTTTCGATCAAATTAAGCGTAGTCCTAATGGGGAAAAGAAGGTTAGCACAGATCAAATCACATATATTCACGCAAAAACATCACTAGCGCTGAACTAATAGGCAATTGTCAATGTTTCCACTATGGGGATCCATGATTTCGTAATCTCCGCCAGGCAACCTATTTACGCCATAACCAAAAATTCTTGTACTCTTCTTCTACAAATGATAGCGCTAGATACAAAAGTCTCAGATGTACAGATAGTCAGCTTTCACCCTGGTGCAATTTTTACACCGGGTGCCAGAAGTGTGGGTGAAGATGAAAGCTCACTTCCATGGGACGATGGTAAGCGGATGGTGTTGCTTAATCAATATCGAATGGCCCCTCAGTTTTATTGTTTTGGAATTACGGATCGAGCTAATATTTCCGCTATTAGTAAACTTGCCAGGTCATTTTGCTGTTTGGGCAGCGTCTTCTGAAGCCTCATTTTTACACGGTCGCTTTGTTTGGGCATCCTGGGATGTAGATGAGCTGAAGAAAGGCAAGATTCGAGAACAAATTGATTCTGATCCAGACTTTTTAAAAGTTGGAGTAAAGGGCTTGTAATATGCTGTGTTCGAGTCTAAACTTTCATTTAAATAGACTCCTCTCAATGTTTAGGTGTATAAATCAATAAAGAAACAAATCTTCTAAGCTGATATACATTGTAATCTAGTTCCTCAACCTGAAAGAGGCCCTATTACTTAATATATCATGTCAACTCTCATTCAATTCTGTCTAGACTATCAAGTCTATTTAGGTATAGTGTAGTTACTCATTGTTTTGGCCAATGACTTTGCGCATACTCTCAGGGCTCCTTGGTGCGTTATATATGTGCGTGCTAATAATAGGGCACTGTTAGGTTGCATATGCACAGAGTGAAGGAAGACTAGGTAATTGCAAGAGTTACTACACAGCGATGGAGTAGGGACATATAACCATGGCTCGGCTATAAAATAGAATAGAAGATTGTCTCCGAACCCTTGAAATATAGGGGAGAGATGGGGTTTATATAACTGAAGAAATCCGATGGCTGCAGTCACTGTTCCGCTCGATGCCGCTGCCGCCCCCACTGGCATGCATCCGCGTGACACCGACGTTGAAGACAGAAAAGAAAGAAGCCAATCCATTAGCCAACCCAACAATACAGTAGGAAAAAATATTAAAAGCATGAGAGCACCCCAATTATTCTGATGTAGAAGCCTGAACTGTTTTATGTTTTATGTTCAATATTTTGCAATCCCATACGTAACAAAGCGTGGCAATAAACTGAAAGCTGGTATGTATAACAAAAGCTGCATAGGATAGATCGTTGCTTCTGTGGCTGTGCACATGATTTGAACACAAATGGTGTCTTCTGACTCCAGATACGGCGTGAACTGCCAGTGTGAGCGAGCCTCTGGGACATCACCGTTCTCTCGTCTTAAGAACACAACAGAACTCTATTAACTGCGGTGTTTCTTCGTAGTTGGACACACTAGACGCATGATAATCTCAACACCGTCGCCGTCCGCCCATTGGTCGTCCATGAAATGTCCGTCGCATGCCCATTCGAGGACCCGTTGGCATCATAACAACAGGGCGAGGGGCCATTATAGGGACAACAGGGGCCATGGGGGCAATTCCGACGTGACGGCGGTGATGCATATGAGGATGACTCATTCCGCAGCCCATTTCTTGTTGAGTGTTAATAAGAAATAATAAGGAAGATAAATGGGGCAGTCAATTGATGACAAGAGGGTATTTGACGGACATGATCCATTTTGTAGTGTCGTGGTTAATGTGCTCTTAGTCACAACCAAGCGTGGCTAGAGCGGATGACGTAGACACTAAAATCTACTACAAAATCAGCGAAAAGCGTA
Organism: Scytalidium lignicola; assembly: GCA_002812745.2. Classification (NCBI taxonomy): domain Eukaryota; kingdom Fungi; phylum Ascomycota; class Leotiomycetes; genus Scytalidium; species Scytalidium lignicola. The sequence goes on from NCSJ02000235.1 coordinate 37,534, forward strand.
CGTCAATAGTTTTAACAACTACAATACTTAATTTTATACAAATTAAGTTCTCATATGTGTATTAAATGTTCAATAGTATATAATTATTTTTACATAAATGTAATCATCAATGAATAACACAAAATGCTTTGATTATAAGGCATTTTTAGTTTTTTCATTAATTTTTTAATATTCATAACATTTAACTTATAAAATATTCAAAATATATGATCAAGATATATGTATCTATTTTATATTAAAGCTAGAGCTTTCTTTATGATGTCGTTGTTGAGTTATTAATGTACGCTTTTCGCTGATTTTACAGTATCCCCAGAAATGGAGTCACTTATGCAGATTTATACAAATTATACTTTTATGACAGGGGTTCTTTGATTTTAATGGCTCGGTTAATTATACAATATCCCGTTGAGCATAAAACTCTAATTACAGCAAAATTACAAGTATATACACCAATCGGATTTCTTCGCTTAGGCTTATGCATATGCATGAGTAACTCCATCTCTGGCGGTCAAGGGGATAAATTTGAGGCAACAACGCTAAAATAGGCCAATTTGGCCTGTGGGGCCTGAGGAGATACAACTTAAACTCAACTTAAACTCAACTCAATATTTACAACTCAAACTCAACTCAATATTTACAACTCAAACTCAACTCAATTAAATTTAAGTTAAATGAAGTTGTTGAGTTTTTATTTTACACACCTTAACACTAGAAAATGCATAATTATTAATTTAAAAGTGATAGCGGTTTTTAAGCAAGTAGTAGATAGTCAACTATAAAAGATTACTTAACCTTTTATAAACAATTCTTAATTAGTATTAAATGAGACGGCAAGTCTGCATCAGGAAACCGCGACCTTCTACACTGGGAAACGCAGTACACATGGGCCTCTCGCCGCCTGAGCAGGTATAAGAGCTCGTGCTGCCCTTCATTTCAACATCCTTCTTGCCAGTTTTCTTTCTTCAAACTCTCTTCCTTCTCTGCTGCCCAACACTCTGCCGCTGCCAACGCTGGTAATCTTTACGCTTTGACTTGCAATTGCATTTTTGCACACGCCTTCGTCTTCAGCCCTTCTGCCTAGTCTGTGCTAGCCTCCTGAACAGCCTGGATTTACAGCTGCTAGTTGCGATTTATACGCTCAGCACAATCCTTCTAATCAACACTTTTCAATTTCGATGCTGTTGACAGTCCTCAATGTGCTAATCTCGGAATTGCCATGGTGTTGGCTGAGATATGAGCCCGGTCAGCTCTAGGCACTTTCAATCTGCCTCACTGTCATGCTATCATGCTTATAATTCCCTCCAGAAGGAGAAGGATGATATGTGCTATAAGCTTGGGCATATTTCAAAAATAACACTTGTTCAATCACAAAAATGCTACAGTTTAACATGGCTGGATTGACATCTGGCCATAATTCAACTAGATAGTAAAGATAGCTTAAAAGATGAAGTTAGCATTGTATTAGTAAGAATCTTCTTCGTAACAACTGAGTTAAGCAAATAGTTTAGGCTAATTCAAAAATAATCAAGATTATACAAAGATTGTTAAAAGCATTGCTTAAGTAGTCTTGTACTCAATTGATTAGATGTCAAAGATGGAAATAATAAACATACATCTGCAGTTGAAAAATTTAAATAAGCGGATAGTAAAGCTTTTAAAGTTATGTAGACCTTTTTCCTTTACAATTAACATTGTCTCTTACTTTACTTTTCTATTAACACTTTCTAACTTAAGAAATTGTACTACTATTCATTAGCTATTATTTATATACAGTTTCAAGTATTGTAAGCCAGATATAATTCTTGAGGATTCTGATTTTTGCAACTACAACAAGTTTTCCTCAGCATAGAATCTAATGCATGATCAACTAAGGCTAAGAGAAGTAAAGAAAAGGTTTTAGCAGAAATTATAGCATAAGGTAATACAAAGGAAAGGAAGGAAGAAGGAGAGAAAGTAATGAGTTTTAATAAGTTTACAACAAGCTATATATAATAAGACAAACGTATNAAAAAGCCTTAAAATGTTCTGTTGACTGGAAACGCAGGAATACAGAACCACTATTGTATTGATTGCTTAAGGAGTCTACAACTACAGCAGATTCTATATATACAGAGAGTTACGGCCGTAAAACCGTTATGGTCAACAGTTACGGTCGTACAGGCACCCGTAGGGTGCCTATAGTTGCCTACAGTGGTAGCCTACCGTAAACCCTATCCGTAAGCCCTAGCATAGGCAACCGTAAGAACACTGTGAAGTGGCATCCGTAAACTCCAAATATTGCAACAGATTATCAGTCTTGATTAAATGGCTACTTCACTTTGTGTAGTCAGACCCTGACAATTACATGGTACTTAGAACTTGATCAGATGACTAGACTTAATGAACCACTCCTGAACGTATAGCCTTACTTAAAAGTATAAGATATTAAGTTAAGCTTGCATTAGTATCAGACTGTAAGGATAGACCGCCGATTTGGCTGTTTATACACTAAAAACCACTGATTCTGCAATAATAATGCGCTGTATATGACAGAGTCTATTGTACAGCAAGAGCCAATGAATAAAAGCCATGCATTCGGAACCCGTCCCCAACGCCTTCGCCATGAAGGAAATATTTACCATGCCGTGTGGCCACCATCGACAACCAGGCTACTGGCGGTCATGAAACTGCTCGCATCGCTCAGGAGAAACAGAGCAGGGCCTTTAAATTCTTCTGTGGCTGATAATCGACCCATCATATTCTCCTCTTCCCAATTTTTTTTGAGACTTGGATCTTCCCTAAAGTTCTCCTCCACCATAGGGGTCACGATATGTCCAGGACAAAGCGAATTAACGCGAATGCATCTGCATCCCTCCACATCCATCCTCCCCCACTCCATTGCCAGACTTCTCCCTAGTTGTACGACAGCTGCTTTGGATGAGTTATAGACTGATGAGAGCAACCCCTTGTTCGCAATGAACCCACTCATACTAGCAATAAGTACAATCGAACCCTCGCACTTGTACTTGACCATTTGCTTCGCAGCGCAGGTTGCGGCCATAAAAACTCCTGTATAATTGATGTCCAACATCGTCTCAATATCTTCCTTGCTGCACTCCACAGCCGGTTTGATTTGTTGCACAGCGGCTGCTGTTACTAGTCCATCAAGTCTGCCACTATCTTTTGAGACACCTTCAATCACCTCCTCTAGGTCTTTCTGGTTCCTGACATCAACACGCCTGTAGTGAAGGGAACCACCACTTTTCGGGTCTGCACGAGCCTGGGCAAAAGCGAACTCCTCATCTGGTTCTGGTAGACGATCAAGGCAATAGGCTAAGATATATATTAATATACCTTGAATAGATCGCGATCCGTTGTTATTTGAGCTGCGTACCTTTTCCTCCAGCTTCAGCAACTCCCTCTGCTATCATCAAGCCCAATCCTCGTCCACCACCTGTTACAATGAATACCTTGCCATGCACATTAAATTGATCGAAAAGCCGTTTAGAAGCTGATTTCTGTTCTGGGGTACTATATCTTCGTAGTTGTGACACAGTTGGTAGAGAGCTCCATTTCTGCGGTCTTGTTGTCTGATCAAATGACAACTGTTGTGATCTAGCATCTGTTCGTAATCCTCTATTTGAGTTGGAAGTGTAGCTAGAGCTGCATGAAGACAGTGCGACCATGCGAGGCCCAACTGGAAGGCGTGCAACTTGCCCGTATCGAAGGCGTTTGAGAGAGATTTGGGACTTCATTTCTGGAGGTGAGAAGAGTTATTTTCGCAAGGGCAGGTGACTCTCGAAAATTGCAGAGGATGCAGTATTTATATAAGAGAAGTACATACTGTAACTTATGAACAAGCTCTGTTTGTTTACAATACCAGGCTACTTACCGACTTGATCTGTGCAATCCATAATACGTCACAGGGTGTTGATGTAGTGATCAGCGACCGTGACGTCAGCGTTCTCTCGCCTTTTATGACCATTCGAAATCTTTCTTCTCTCTCCAAGACTATAAGGGTAATTATGGGCTTGGCATGGTGACTCTTGGTTGCATTTAGAGGCCATGGGCCCAATAAGAGAAGGCATTCCGATCTTACCTCTTGGGGCTTTACTGGGTGGATACAAAGCGGATATAACTCCTTTGAAAGTCGATGTTTGTAGACATGGGAATGTTGAAATCCGATATCTGCCATTACCGAAATGAGATCTTCTAGTGCTCCGACTCGCAAACTTAACGTAATGACATTGCATGTTAAGATTTTTTCGCGAGATTACGGAGTACAGGTAATTATGTTTAGCCAAGTGACTCGCGAAACAGAGGTAAAATTCAACCCATAAATTAACGTCAGCAATAGAGTACTAATTTAATACTGTATTAATATAGCAATTACTCATGCAATGGCACGCTTCTTTTGTATTCTTTTCAACTTACTCTTTTTTTTTTCGGCCACGGATATCCCGTGTACTATACAGCTCTTCTACACATGCTGATCTTGAAAAAGGGCCGGGCATGTGAAAAGCCTCTTCAAGCCAAGCTTATCCATATGGCTATTAGAAGAGCCCATTTAAAATCTTTGAAAAATAACTTTTATCCCAATTCCATCTGTTTTATTTTACATAGATTGACGAGAATATCATAATTATTCATGCCGTCGACTTAAGCAGCCTCATTTAGGCCTGCTCTCACAGCCTCAAACATAAAGGGTTCCCTACGCAACATAACTTTTGAGCTCCATACGCCATAAATGTTTTTTAGATCTCATAATCCAATCTTATTAGATATCAACTGGACTTTCCCCATTCGTCTTCCTCCTCTTACTTGGCTGCTCTGCTGGCTTAAACTCCTCTGCATAAATTTTGAAAAATTCCACTGGTTCCTGCGGATGCTGGCCGGTAATATCATGGAATGCACATGTTGAAATGTAGTTTGTCTTGCCTTCTTTGACCAGAGAGTAGTATTCGAGGAGGTACTGAAGCTCCGAGGCATCTGATGCTGCCTGTGCGTGCAAGACTCGCTTTGCTTCAGCTCTAGAGTTAATCAGCCCAGATTAGTATTTCGTAGTCACTAATATATGCTGGGAATGGGTAAAATATATTCTGAAACGGGCTGTACTACGTACTCTGAAATATCTTCGAATCTCATGTCGACATCTAAAGCTTGTCTAGCAGCCTCGGCCAGTTCCTCCCCAGCAGCGAGCATAGGTCCTGAAATAGAATGAGCATATCACCGCAGAAGTGTAAAAGTCCTAGTGTCTTACCAGTTGCCAAGATTAGCTGACCACGATGTTTGTCATCGAATCCATGTTTGCCTTTGCCTGAGAGAACGTGGGCAACAACAAGCGCAATATCCTGAGCAGGTCAGGCAAATATTATATTGAAATAGACAAGCTCCGTTACTTACTCCAAGGGCAACAGGTGCAAACTTGTGAGATTTTCCAATTGGCAATGGTAAAATTCCTTCTTTTGCCTGTGGACTGTAATTTAACAAGTTCTCTGCATAGAATCCTGCTCTATACAGGAAACGACGTTAGTTCCGTTCGGCATAGATCTCGACATATACCATAGACGAGATTTACAAATGTCTCTCTCACCTGACAACTACTGGAGAAGTCCCAGTTGATGTATCAGCGTCGCCCTTAGTATCCAACACCAGCTGTTCAATATCGATAAATTCACGGAGCCGTGGCTGTTTTTGTCTCTCTGCCATATCGGCCCCCACAGAGCTGATCAAACAAACGTTTGGAATACCGGCTTGCTTAGCAGCTGTAACCAGCTCGACAGTAATATCGAATTTATCCTTGTGTGTTGGTGGAATCACACATATGGTATCAGCCCCAGAACCCTTCAATGTGTTGACCATATCCTTGACTCGGCCAGGCTTGTGTGGAACGACTTCCACACCCAGCTTCTCAAGTTGTTTACATTTGGCTGAGTGCGGGTGCAGGCTCAATCCACTGACAGAATCAACCTTGCTGGAGAATTGGGGGTTGCTAACGAGCAGTTCGGCAATCAGGAAGCCAGTTTGGCCGTCGATAGCAGAAATGCAGACATCTCGCGACATTGTGAATTTTCAGAAATTGGATTGAGAGGCTTGATGTAAAAGGCATGAAACCGTGCCTCTCTGCCCATGGTCGCAGTGTTTTTAGCCCACGGTATTATAGTTGACATTATTTCCCGATACGTCACAGATGATGACGTTAGAGAGAGATAGAGACATCGCTAGATACAGTACTTTTGCTTCTTCCCGCGGCTGAAAGAGAAGAAGGATCAATGCTTGACGGTTTCACGACTTGGCAGAAAATGGTGAAAAATCATGTGCTTCTTCTCTGCAAAACCCATGCCGCACAAACTATGGTTGAACTGGTGATGGGTCGAACCACGGTCGGCAGCCTCGGGAATGTCATTGAGCCTCCTGACGTCTTGTGCAGTGACAAGCCCTCAATTTACCCCAGTCGATACGAGACACCATGTAACTCTGATGATTGACCTTGCTGCAAGTATTCTGACTTTGTGTGATGCTTCTCAACGGCGATTGGTCTGCGGAGGAAAAGCGCTGTTGCGGATCACCAGTGACGTCAATGGTATCACGGATCTTGGACAGGCTTATAGGACCGCAAGTTATTTGGCTCTTGATGCCTCGCCATAAAGCTTAGGTTCACGCCCCGTCTCAATTCATATCAATCCAGTCAACCTAGCTTCACAGACAAGAGCAGCAATCCTAGAGGTCCAATATATACCAGGTCAATTCTTAATTAGCTGCCATAATAATTATGCCGGTAAGGAACCAGCGAGATATAATAAGGGGATTTAAGTCCATGCAACCAAATTTCTAATAGCATTGCAGGCTCTCCCCGATTCCGCATTGATTGTCGCCCGTCAATCGAACGGTGGTGGCGGTAGTTCCTGCGACTGTCTCTCGGGAGGAGCCATAGCTGGAATTGTAATTGGCTGCATCGCTGGGACGTTGCTGCTGGTCTGGATCTTCTCCACACTAGGAAGGGATAACAGCGATACATGGAACGATTCAAGATCTGGACGACGACACTCGGGCTCTCATTCACACCACAGTTCATCATCGAAGCGCGGACGACCGCGGTATGAGAGGGAATATTCTGTGCAGCGCCCTGAGAAGGTCTATGTTACGAGGGATTGAGATAATATCACACATTTGGTCATGAAGAGATGAAAACGACAGCAAACACCCGCATACCTGGTGTAATATGATGATATAATAGGAGTCTGTATCTATTGGCTGCTATCAAATCTTGTTTAATAAGAGCTTTCACTTTTTGGGAGGAGAAGTTCGTGCCATAAAATTATTGTCTTCGACGTCCTTGCAAGATTGCTGGATATGAGAAGAGTGCTAGATTTACCGCAGTTGCATTGAAACATTTAATATATAAATAGAAATGCCATTAAATCCTAACGCATAATTAAGTAACCTAGCTTTCTAAGCTTTTCTAAACAGAATAGCATAATTTGTAGTGAGCTCTTCCTATTAATTGCTACGGGGTATGTGCTTACCCTATTCACATAGATCTGCTCGCTATTGGGGAAATTTACTGAGCTCTAGATACCATTTTAAAGAGAGATCAGCAGACGATCAAAGACTAAATCATATTTATAATAATACATATCTCCAGCCTGAAACATGAAAGTAGACTATAATAAATCAAATTCCCCTAATCATACAACTATTTTATTTCACTTAGTGTGTTGGTCGGGAAACCTCCTCCCTAGAATATCACCAAGTTTATCAATCGGGACCGTCATCAGGTCCAGAACTGTCTCAAATGGTGGCTTATCTGGAGCTGAGGGATGACTTCGAGTAGGAGTGAACATCTTCGTTCGCTCAAAAGATTTAGCCATGCTCTCTGTTTCTCCCGACTGGAGAGAATTATCCAGAGCCACGAGATCATCGGTCTCTTCTTCGTCCATGTGCTGTCTGAGATCCTTCATCAAACTTTGCAGGGTCGAGAGAAATTCAAGCGAGCTAGCCTTGAGGCTTTGGAATTTGTGCAGTTTCTCTTTAACCTGTGTGTGTATTGTGATACCAGTTAGCGGTAGATTCACATCAGTTGAGGTGGTACATAAAAGGTCTTTGTTTACCTTTTGATGCTCTAAGAGGTCTTTATCAGCTATCTCCTTTCCCTTCTGTCCAAGATTCTTTTCAAAGGCAGGATAGACTACCAGCTCCTCGGCAATTGAGTGCCGAGCAAGTTCCCAAGTGAACTGATTCTGCCACCTAGTCGCCACAGCATGGTCCTCGGCAGAGTTGACGATATTGTTGTAGTAATCCTTCAACTCTTGATGGTCCTTCTTGATAGCATCGGATATTGCCGTCATCCCTGCAATGCTGCCTGAGAACGGTCGAGATGAATATCGAGGTGCTATTAGCCGTTGTGAACTGTGAAGACATTTTCGAGATGCCACGCTCCTGAGTGCATACATTGATGTAATTTTTGTGCGTAGGAATGAAGAGCGGTCAATATAATGACTGATTTTAAATACACACTAAATGTTATGCTGAATCTTAATTTTGAGATGATATAAAGAGTGACGTAAGGATTCATCAACAAAGATATCTCAACTCACCAATGATATGATGGAGGTTATGGGATAATATGACCATTCCTGAATTATCTTTGGACAAGCCCATGCAAGACTTTCAGGTACAAAGCATATCTTCTGCTTCCCCACTCAAATCACATCTCATGTAGAGGATGACGAACGGGGAAATGGATGACACATCAATATCGCTTCCCAGCCATGCCATCGACACGACGCCATCATTACGTCTCTATAGCTTGGCGAGACTAGTATAATTAACTGTGATATTAACGATCATATGTGAGAATAGATGCTGTAACTGCCATTCACACACTGCCGTAATTGGGGTTAACAGTAAAATTGATAAGTTTCTAGACTAAATGAACTCCCTAGGAAACGTCATGTTGACGTTGTGTCGTAGCAAATAGAGAACGTAATACAGAGGATAAAAGCTTCTTTTAATGAAATCAATACTATAATCGTAAGAGACCTTAATTTTATACATATTATATTATATCAATTCAGTCACTTAAGATGTCATTTTACTAAGTGTAGGAGAGGGTTCAGCACACTCATTTATTTTCCGTTGCAGATCTGACGCTGCATTTTTCACTAAAGACCTCGGCAGGTTGATAGCTTTTAACTCAAATTTATTTAGTCAAAATAAAAATAACAGGTAAGTTTATTTAAATGAAGCAAATTATGCTTTTATATAAAATCTCTCGTGCAAATAATACTGTTGGTTCACCTGTAGCACGTAGTACGGTACGCAATTATACGTAATATACTGTTGTGCTATTCCATGGTTGTTTTTCGAAAAGGGGGTGGGAGTGGTGCGAAGCTGTAAGAGCTTCGCTCGCTCCCACTACCTAATCGGGACTAGTCTACATTAGCACGTGAATATCACGTGTACGTAACCAACGTATTACTTCCAACAAATACTAAAGCGTTAAGAAATTTGGTTTTTCGTTGCAGACCTTGTATTTAGCTTCGTTCACTATTACTCTCGGCATGCAATTTTTAGTTTATTCACCCCCTATTTCTTTCAGGTTCTTTAACGATATTATTCTAAAAGCAGGTTTGGGACATAATAGGATGTCATCTCAAAACAAAGCCTTTTCACTTTCCTTTATCTCTCTGTCCATAAAATTCTTTTATCGTGACTTTCATCTAGAAGTCATTATCTTCATTTTACAAACGCATTTCCTCATTATTCACTAATCCTTTCACGGCACTTTCTCCAAAGTTAAGCTGCTCTCTCCATCATAAATCCTCAGGTCCTCCCTAGCTTTCATAGCCTCCTTGATAACTAGATCTCTAATGCCTGGTGTTCGTGGGATAAATCTCGCTTTGAATGGCAGTGCTCGCATGTTCTGCGTGTTAGAGTAGGAGAAGATATCTAATTTGATTTCCTTGCCCTGTTTTCATCTTATTAGTAACTTGTAACAAGAAATACGAAAACTGAAAGAAGGAACTGAGTACTATACTTACATTCTCGTCTAATCCTGGCTTGAAATCAAAAGTCCAAAGCATCCTCGCAATAACCGCTAACAAACCTTGTTCTGCCAATGGTTGTCCTGAGCACACCCTCCGCCCCCAGCCAAACGCATTATGACCCTGACGAGTAGGATATGGCCTGTGAAGAGAATGATCATCGAAGAATCTACCGGGCTCGAATAAGTCTGGTTGTGGGAAGCATTTGGGATCATGATGGATAGCCCACAAGTTCCCGGTCACACTTGTCCCCTTCGGGATGAGGTACCCTTTGTACTCATCGTCTCGAATAGGGGCGTGAGGTGGTCCGCCCAAGACAGTCACAGAACGCCACCGGAGGGTTTCCTTTACCACAGCGGCAACATATGGAAGACTGTTTGAGTCGAGGTCTGTCCAATCTGGAGATCTATCTCTTCCAACGACACGGTCAAGTTCCTCGTGGGCTTTCTTTTGCGCCTCGGGGAAGACACACATGGCCATAATGAAGCTAACGATCGTGCTCGTAGTAGTATCAACACCACCACCGATCAGATTACCCATCATTCCGGCAAGCTCGTAGTTATCCATGCCCAGCTCTTTCTGAGTTTTGATCATTCGTTTGGCAAAGATATCATCTCCTTCCTTTTTTGGATTATTGGCTGCTTCTTCGGTGAGAGCATAGAAGTATCTTGCCATATGATTTGTGCCTTCGAGGATCCTATGTGGGAATGACCAAATCCACTTTGGCGTGAAACGGAGGATTGGAAGTGGATCCATTAGGTAAACGCCAGGAAGGACCATATCAACGTTCTCCATGAACATCAGGGCCACCTTAGCTACATAGTCGTTCATCCTGTCAATTCGTCGACCCCACCCTACGATGCTGGCTACACTGCAAGAGTACCGCTCAATTGCCATCACGTAGTCTAAGTTATCAAGCATAATATCACGGATCAAGACTTTAGATTCGTTGGATTGGAATGATCGATGGGCACGGATAGCCTGAGTGCCTACAGCTGTGTGCTATAGATTGCGTATCATCAGTTAGCATGAAGTACCTCTCACAGAATAATAGAGATATAGTGCGGACAGTTTCAAAGTGGAGAGAAAAGATGAAGAACATAAAGAACATACAAACAGTCGGCGATGATCCCGCCATTGGTCACCATACTCCAGAACAACCTGATTCTTACCAGTCTGCCCTATAGCATCTCCAAGCATCACGAATCTCGGCCGGCTCGAGTAGATGGCAGCCCGCTTCTCCATCAGATCACTTGCCACTTCCACACTGTTACACACCAGAATCGGGCGATTGCCATTCCAGTACGTCAGCATATCCGAATTGTACACCTTGCTCATGCGCATAAAGTATTCCCAAGGCTTATAAGTCGGAATGTGAAAGTGATTTCCAACTAGTGGCAACGGGAAAGGGCCCGGGGGCATGCGGCGGCGAAGATAGAGAACATGAGAGTAGTCGATCACGGTGTATACGAGCAGAGCAGCAAGTGCAAGAGCAGGAATGGCGAGCAAAAGGTATTTGACACTCAACACCTGACCCAATGGGGTGAGGAGGGTAGTAAAGTCTGAAATTACTCCCATCTTGAATGAGGTTGAGGGTTGGATGGATGTTCAGCGGGTGTGTACCTCCCAAAGGAAACCATGATCAGAGAAGAGAACAAACAGGGTACTTTCAAGTACATTTATGCAGAGGGCATACCCCGCAGGAGACCCATCTCCAAAGTTAGAGGATCTTTTGCTAGGACAGATTGGCCAACAGAGCAGTCTATGTGGGGTGGTAGTTAGAAAGGACTAAGCGTAAGCGTTTCTTGGAACTATCCACATCCCGGCCAGCTGTTGCAAGTGTCTGAGCATATATTATTAATAGAGTTCGTTCTAAGTGCAATAGTAGTGACATCGTTCATGAAGCTATTTGCAGTCGGTCAAAGCTAGCTCACTAGGTATCAACAACAACAAAAAACATTAACAAACATAAAGCTGACGAAGAATGGAAGAAAGAGCACATCGATATTCGTTGCGAGTAACGGTCTGACTGCTTTAGCACGTTACTATTAGAAAGCTCTCCACTGCCAAAGCAGAAGACGGTCTGTAAAGGAGTTCAGCGGATGCCGTAGGACTCAGTCCCCATGTTTGCGGGGAATCTGGGGCTTCTCCAGGTTGCTAATTAAGGTAATACTGGAGGCCCATGTGGGGAAGGGGAAAGGGAAGTCAAAGCTAAACTGAGAACAGTTATAAAGACACCAGCTTCTGCACCGTAATGCAGCAAAAATGTCTCTCCAACCCATCACTGCTTAATAGCCAGTTAATAAATAGTGGGAGGTTACTTCATCGTCCTCCTCCTCTCGGCTGGGGTGGCAGGTGGGGCTTTCTCCCCAGACACTCCAACACTCCGACGGCTAAGCCGATTCCGATTCGCGGGCATTTGCGGGCCTTCAACTAATTCTGTACAATTTCCACTATTCAGATAAAAGTATTTTCAATAAATTAATAGTCATTTAGTTTGTTATCTGCAGTTATCCACGGATTTTTGAAAAATCTAATCCGAAGATCTAATTCCCCTACATAGTGGAATGAGCTAGGCTCTCCGGGTATCATAAGTAGAAACGCTTGACCCAACTCTAATCGCCCCTACCACAAGCAAACCACCTAAAAGCTCAGATTCAACTTTTCAAATGTAATCAGTAGACCATGAGCAAGCTCTGAACATCACTGCTTCCATCAGGGGCTAAGCATTTGATTTCCTCCTTCTCTTCAAAGATCCTATCAATCTCTTCGCCCTTACCAGACGCATGAAGCACCTTCGCAATTGCAAAGTGAACTTCTAATAGCTCCTTGCTTGGAAGAGAATAGCGGTCATCATGGCTTTGAAATTCGATTTTTCTCGTACCATTCACATCAGAAGGGGGAAAGAAATGAAACAATCCATCACTGAAACCCTCAAAGGTTCTTAGCAGATAGGTGTTCTCCTCTCCCTGATTTAGTCAGTATTATAATCTTCCAGAACAATGCAGATACATACTGCCAATTCAAGCGCAAGTGTGAAGTCTCCGAACTCATCATGCATTGACCTGAAGAGGGTCATCACATTTACAGTATCATTAATTTGTTCTGGACTAATTTTTGCGCGAATGGCTGGAAAGAGTCTACAAAGAGTGTCCCAACATGTCGCAACAGCTTCTTCCTAAATTCGGAAATTAGAAAATATTGTCTCTAAGAAAATAAATAACGAACCTCTGCACCGTTATGCCGCTCCCCCATTGAATACGGAATTATATGTGCCGCTCTTGTGGGTAGTATATGACTGCGCAATTGTTCTTCTGGAAGCTTTCCGCGCGCCTGTCCGTCATAATACTTTGTGATCATACACTGGTAGTTGTCTCTTAGTAAACACCGCTGCTTCAAACCCGATTGGTTACGTGCTGGTAAGTCTAACATTTCCGCTGAAATTTCATCCGGATCGGCATTTTCTAGAGGTGAAGGTGTAATAGCCTGTCTACCAAGTGCTTTCACTATAGGGTGCGGTTAGAATATTACACAAAAACAACTAGAAAAGGAAATTTTGAAAAGAATTTGAAATTCGAACTTACATGGACGTAGAATAGCAGTATAGAAGTGTTCTGCGAGTGTATACAGGGATGCATTGTCGTTGCTTCTAAGAATATTATGGATAACAACGCGTCTGCCCTCTAGAGGAAGATGATCTAGGAAACTCTGCAGAATTTTGATAGTATCATCTTTCCCTGGTTGCGGTTGATAGCAAGAGAGTTTCTCCCTTGCGCGTCTTTCGTCATCATACAACTCTTCGAAACTCGCAAAATCCTCGAGATCAGATGACAATAAAGAAAGTGGAGAGCTGTGCTCTGTTGCGGCTTCACCAGCGTTCTCGTCGCTCATACTGATTTCCTTGATCAATGACAATAAAAGCAACTCAGTTGAGTAGTACCTAGTATGAAAGGAAGATGACAGAAGTGACGTAGCAGAACGCAGGGATTAAATGAGAGAGTGGTGTGAATGAACGTATCAGGTCGATTGAATTCCCAGGGGTTTTAGCGTTCCCCTCGCTTATTCAATGCAAAGCATGGCAGGCACACAGGGTAAGGCTTCCTCTTTTATCTTTGTCCAGACACATCATTCCATTGATATCTACTGGCTATCAGGATCTTTTGCTTTCTTGTACAATATATTATTACTCATGTTAGATACTAGCAGAACTAGCAATTCGGTACTTATAAATTGTGCCGATTTCTGATCTACAACCGTCTTTGGTTGACAGATAGTTTTAATTTTAATGTTTTTCATTAACGTGAACGTCGTCCAATAATAATGCGGGACAGCAAATCTCAGTTGTTCCCACTGATGAAATATCCTTTCCATACTGAAATCGCGGGCCTCTCAAAAGATCGGGAGTGTCAAGTGAACAGATTTATTTTCCAAACGTACAAATTTGGTATTGCTGCCCAGGACAATCCATAAAGTGTTTGTAGTTTCCAACAACCCAAAACTCCCCTCTAGGAGGGAACTCAAAATATATAGTGAATGAGCGGCCTCCACATTCGATATTCATTTGGTGTTCCGGGTTGCTGATATGCACATTCCACGCTAGTAAGAAGTTTAGCTCTCTTCTCCCCTGTTCTCTAATTGTCAGGACTCGGCGCGGAGTGAATAGTCTCTGAATTACAGGACGCGATTTTATTATGATAAAGGCTTGATCTTCTTCCTGGCATCTACATCCCATTTTTGTCGTCATCCCGTAGTAAAATTTTCCCTCTCTCATCACAGTGGGGAGTAGCCACTGTTCCCCAAGCTCAAGGCCCTCTTTTGGCTCAATGGTCCGAAGTGCTTCCTTAAGCTCTTGGCTAATGCTGGGAGGAAGAGAGAATCGGGACGTTCTAAATATTGCCTGTAGGAGCGGAATTTGTCCAATTTTATAGAGGTGTTCCAAAATTGCAAAGAAGATCTCTTTTCTCAGGGCAATTCCCCCCTTCTCCCACCGAGCTAAGAAACGATCCCTAATACACTTCAGATCAATCTCATGACTGAGATCCCATACGAAACCGGACATGTGGAGACCGTATTGAGTTAAGCTTGGTGGATCAATCAGACAGTCATAAGGTAGCCAAGACCTAACACCACCACGTACTGATAAAATCGCTTCTTTAAGAGAGCAGTCTGGGAGAGAGTTCCATATATTCTCAGCCGTACTAGTCTCGGAGACTATGTTCCTAGTCCTATCCAGCGCTAATATGAGGCTCATGTCACCATTTAGCAGTGCTAGAGTAAAAACGGAAACCGTAAAACTTAACCTCTGGTCATGGACCATGCGAGTATCTAAACGAATCTTGTGCTGACACAGATTACCAATAATGGCAATTAAATCTGACGGTTCAGATATCTCGCGGTTCAGGGTACCCCAAACTGCATCGACAGCAGGCTGACGACAAAAAGTAATGTCCTCTATCTCATAGGTCTTATGGTCTGGGATTGTACCGCGGAGCGTGGTGTCTGCTGCTTCTACGCGTTGTCGAAGATTTAATATCTCGTCATGACTGTCATCACGCGGCCAGGCCCTGAGACGCCAGAAGAATGTACGAACGAAACCAAGCTCCACAACTGCCTCGCTGATTATCAGTTCTCCTGGTATTGATCCCGACCAAGCTGGCGCTGTCAGCGGCTGGTGATAGGGAATCAGGAGATGCAGTGGAAGAAACGCTAAGATTGCTTCTTGAAGTGTCCAGGCTCTTGTGTACCATGGATCCCCAGCAATGGTCTCTGCCAATTCAACTGCTGTTTTCAAGAATGAAACTACCTTCAACTTTTCATACAGCGGCTGACCATCAAACATCTTGTTAACTCTAAACTTATGGCCCTCTGCAACTCCAATCTCCTCGAAGACGTCCATGTGAGCCTGTGTTGTAATAAAACAGTTTAGCACAGCAACTACCTGCTGTGCAGAACGGTATATGAGATGCATGGCCTGGATATGACGCTCCTTGTCTACTGGATTCTCCTGATCAATGCATTCCTGGTCGATCCATAGGAAACGGCAGGAACATTCTCTTGCATAAATCATTGCGCGGTAAATCACACTCGTGGGAGCCCGGCTTCGACGATATCCCGCCGCAGTTTGGATCATATAAATTGATGGAGCTCTTCTCCTAGTTTGAGATTCCTCACCAGCCGTAGGTTGTCGCCAACAATAGGAGACAGCAATATAATGAGAACATCCTTTCAATTCGCCTGGTTCGGTGAGCACAAGAGTTTGTATGGCTTTACCTGAGCCGCTGTCTATTCTTCTCGCAGTTGAGCCCGAAATATATTGGGTACAGGAGCAGTCTGTAGGTGGTGGTGGCTTTGCTAATGGATTCGTTGATTCCTCTTTCTGTGACCCGTCAAGTTCTTCTGGGACCGCAAGGAACCTCAAATTATCCATGACCTCGACATGATTCTCTGGTTGGTGTCGGTAGGATGTGGCTTCTAGTAATAGCTCCTGGAACCGCTGGTTTGTACCACAAATGTCCACAAGTGGTGAATTCCAATCCGGGTTAGCGGAATGGTTTTCCATTCTAAGCTCTAAAAGGTCTAGTTATTAAGCATGATTTAACATACAAGTTATTCCACAATATTCTTTATTTGAAGCGGTAGTAAGAATAGAGGAAAGTTTAAAGCTTTCCTTTTTAGTGGGGTATCCCAAGTCCTTTAATTGATTCTGCTGAACTTTCTAGCTTAGGATCTTTGATTTTAATTAGGCAACAGCATTATTCAATTGAGCAATTTGGTCTCCAAAAGCTTCACCCACTTCCAGATCACTGATCTATTTGATATTGAAGGAAGAATATAACAAGACATATCTTTCATTGGTAGCATATTAGAAACATTTAAGTCTGTATCGGCTCCTAAATACTGAGTATTTTACGCTTTGTTCTAGCTTCAAAGCTTATAATCTATCAAGCTATTTTATTTGTTTTCAAATTTTAGTACTTACCATAACCAGTAATTTTCAATTGTACCGATCTTCGCAAAGATATTACGACACTATGAACACGACTTTTAGAAGCTATTTAGATTGAAATTTTTTACGAAGATGAGCAGATCGTGAAACCTACCATGATCAACCCAATTTTACCCTTCAATCGCTAGCCTTATATCTCCTCCTATATTCTTCCAACCTCTCTGCATCCCCGCTATCCGATTTGCTTCTCAGCAAAGCAATCAGATCGTCTAATGTTGCAATACTCGTCGTTTGTACGCCATATTCCTTTTTGATCTGAGTCATAGCGCTCATTCTTGGCTCCCCATCATCAATCCCCTCCTTTTCTCGCGGTCCAGGCATTTTCTCCAAGCGATCTAATGCAACTACAAACCCTACTACCTTTCCTCCCTCCTTAGTTACCAGATTTATCGTCTCTCTCATAGCTGTTCCTGCTGTGATCACATCATCTATGACCAGAACATTCTTCCCTTTCAACGAGGCGCCTACAATACCTCCACCTTCGCCATGGTCTTTAACTTCTTTGCGGTTGAAGCTGTAGGAGACTGAGGACCAGCCTTCTGGGTCAAGGCGGTATAGTTCTAATAGTGTAGAGCATCCAAGTGGAATCCCCTTGTAAGCTGGACTTTTAAGGTTTGCAGTCAGCAGGCGGTTCAAAATAATAGTAAATATTTAAGTTACGAAGAATATCCCCGCAACAAAACGTCTCTCTACGTCTTAAATTACAGTTTTACTAAAGGAACAACAAAAATCCAGGAAATTCTTACCCGAAGATTATGTCTGGTTTTGGGATAGAAGGATTAGAAGCGACGAAGGAGATGATAGTGTGGGCGTATGCAGTAGATATGGAGGAGAGGAGAGGAGCAGTGTGGAAAGAGCCGGCATTGAAGAAGTACGGAGATTCTGCAGAGTTATACACATCAGTAATCATTGACTTAGAGACCAGAACTGAACTATCAGCCGACATTTCATGGGAATCAGAGTACATACGGCGACCAGATTTGAGTGTGTAAGTGCCAAAGGTAAGCACGTTGGCGGAGAGGCAAGATTCAAGGAAAGCTGCTTTGTAGGCAGGAATGGGCTGCGTTGTAGTAGCCATTTTGTTAATTTGATTCGAATTCCGGGCTGTAGTAATAGATCGTGAGGAGCAAAATCAGCGTTTAAAGTTTCTACACAATTTGATTTTGATATCGTGGTGGGGCAAACGGATAAGCTACCCCACTAAGCCAAATGGAACTAGTGGATGCATATTAAGCCACAGATGTTCTGCAGTATTCTTGTGCTCACTTTGCAAAGTCACCTTTGCATGCTAAAAAACAATCTCGTTATATTCCATCTTGGAAGGTGTCAAGTCTTAAATCCAGTGTGATAAATTCTTGGGACATTTCTATTGTCAATGAGCTATTCTCAAATACCGGGGTGAAGCCTGGGTGGAGCTAGTCTCTCATTAAAGATGAATGAAGACTAGGATTAGCTGTATATTTATCTTTCTTTATTATGTTGTGTCCAAGCTTTTAGATTTGACTTTGTTTTGTGTATCAATTAACTTAACAAGTTGAAATATTACTAATAATCCAATTTTGAACTTGAGTATAAATTCATAACAATTGCCCTTTTCAATTCTTTCCGCAAATCCCATAGACAGCAGTTGTAACACACGGACATAGATCGTTCTCTTATCTCACAATCTCTCTTTTATGCATTTAATACCAATTTCTTTACTAAATTGTCCTCATCAGCAGTTGAATTTCTGGACGGCAAATTGGTCATTCTCAATCGATCTATCATTCTCTTTAGCTTTGCCTTGATAAATTAAAATACTGCCATTTATTCGAAGCTTACTTTTTAGAATGATTTCTGATATGCGTAGCTAAACTCAATCTCGACTGACATGTATGACGTCTATGCCACGTGTTGTTTGGTCCCTTGTGTCACCATTTGCTTTTTTCCGTAAGCCTCCTTTCTAATTTTTCTTGTGTATGCCACATTTTAGACCAAATACCTAGATATGTAAGTATCCTAATCATCCAGGGGACCGCGAGGGTAGACCTCGAAGTAAGAGTATAGCCTAATTAGGCCTAGTGCGGTTTACCCCTGTAGGGAGAATAATTTCCCTATAGCACGTGATTCAATTACGGTACGCTGGCGCATGACCTCGACAAGCAGGATCATGAAAGAACGTTGAAAAGGCCAAAAAGCATTTTCCAAACCGGCAAAGAGCGATACACATGGAATAAAGCTGCGCCACCTGCAGCTTCATTATTCCAAATGCCTTCGCGATAATCGAAGACCGGCTTACGATCTCGGTCGAGTTGTGACAGTTGGCGCATTCTGTCGATCTCGCAATTCCGAAAGTTGACATCGATTGGCCTTTCTGGGTTGCGCCTTGAAAGGTAACAGCTCTTCGATATGGGTGACTTGATGTTTCCCATTCATGCTCCTGGCATTAAGGCAGAGGGAAAGCTTTTGCACGATTTACGCCAGGAGGTTGCGAGGTTGCTTGAGCGCAAGAATCCAAACTTCCCAGGGGCACAACCTGTCAGTTTCGCGAGGCGGCATCTGGTTGAACTGACAAAGCAGGAGTGAGTCTCTCCAAACCCTCTTAGATGATTCAGCTTTGTATTCTGCGAATTACGCCCATGATGTGGAGACCCTAACGGTTAGACAGCTACTATGTCTGCGAGAAATCCGATGGTATCCGTTACCTGCTCTACCTTACCGTGGACGAGCACAATGAAGAAATTCACTACCTCATTGATCGAAAAAACGACTACTGGTGGATTCCCAAGGCTGGACTCCACTTCCCGGTCCCTAAAGCGGTCGAGTCCTTTCATACTGAAACGATAATCGATGGAGAGCTGGTAATAGACCGCCTACCAAATGGAAAACAACAACTGAAATATCTTGTCTTTGATTGCTTAATTCTTGATGGCAATCGATTGATGCAACGTACCTTGGACAAACGGTTGGGATACTTCAAAGAATTCATATTCGACCCGTATAAAGCGCTACTAAGGGACTACCCGGAAGATACAGCACATTTCCACTTCGTGGTTGAGCTGAAACAAATGCAATTTAGTTACGCGATTGAGATGATGTTTCGGCAGGTGTTGCCAAATTTACCACATGGGAATGATGGGTTGATTTTTACTTGTCGCAGTACCGATTACAGGCCAGGGACGGATCCACATATTTTGAAGTGGAAGCCAGAAGAGGAGAATAGTATTGATTTTCGGCTTTCTTTGGATTTCCCGTTAATTCAACCTAATGAGGAGGACCGCGCTGAAGGGATTAGTGAGCCATATTTGGACTATGACTCTATACCTAACTGCAACTTGTTCGTGTTTGCGGGGGACGGAAGAGAAGATCCGTGGTACGGCAGTATGTACCTTGAGCCCGAGGAGTGGGAAAATTTGAAAGCACTCGGAGAACCTCTAAACGATAGAATCGTGGAGTGCTATATGGATGCACGAAAAAGGTGGAGGTATATGCGCTTTCGGGATGATAAGTCCGAGGCGAACCATATCTCTACGGTGGAGGGCGTTATTGAAAGTATCACGGATCGAGTCACCGAGCAGGATCTTCTTGGTGCCGCGAAGGAGATTAGAGATGAGTGGAAGAGACGAATGCAGGCCGATCAGGATAGGGAGAAGAAAGGATCCACTGCTGCTGGGCAACCAAACGGCCCTATCAATGCGGGGATGAAGAGAAAAGCGGATGAGCAGGGTGGTGGAAGACCGAGCCCTGGCCCGAATGCTAGGTAAAAGGTGGTTTTTGCACCACGGAATGGATGGATGGATTGTGTATTCCTAGACCGCAAGGGAAATGGCGCGGCGCAGGCGTTTAGTTGGGAAACATGAATTTTTGTCACTCACATGGCAGGTTTCAATAGGCGTATGGAATGATGGTCCACAAAGGAGGAGCTCTGGTTAGACATAAGGGATTTAGGTTTTCTGCTCTCCCGGGCAGACTATTACCATACGATGTATGTATATTATTTATTGCTCTATGGGCAAAATCATCTAGGCTCTCAAAAAATGCTATAACTTCGTCGCTGAGCAAACGCTCTTTATAAGAAGCAAGGGGATTGTGAGTGAGCTAAGACAAGACTCTGGAATATTTCCTCATGAGGGGAGGAACCAATCTAAATGTAAAGATCGGCTGCCAATGGTAACAATAGAAGGCCAACATTAACTTGGAATTTAAAAGATAACTATCCGAAGAAACAAGGGACGCAACTGAGCTGATTATTGAAGGTGCCGGTTTGCTGAGCTCTACCATCCGATATCGCGAGCATAATATTAATTGAGGGCTTCCACAGTGAGAGTTGCTCTGAACGGTGGTAGTCAGCACAGACAACTGAGCATAATAATTACTTGGACTGGTGCTACTCCGCTACTGTACGCGTTGGCCAATGTCACGCGAATACGCGCTGCTTCCTCCACCTCAAGCTCCCGACAGCGATCCCTCCAAAAAGATTTCCCACAGATTCACATTGACTTGACAACGAGATATCCCCAGGCTCCCTTGGACTGCATAAACATCTCCAACTTGCCGTTAGTACGCGACTGGAAGGACGGGGGAATCATGGCTCCGCGCAGGAGCGCTGCGGCCGAGGTTGTCGAGCCCCAAGGAGTCGGTCTGAAATTCAATGAACCTCTATCATGGCGCGCAGGCAAACCTATTCCTACTGGCGAGCTCCTTCGGAGGCTTGACGCGCTGTCGAATGAGCTGCGCGAGATGGATCAAGAGGAGACGGACAAGGATTCATTGACCAAGGTTGCGAAAGACCTGGCTGGACAGCATTTGTTAGGCCATAAAGATCGAGGAGTGAGGGCTTTTGCCGCATGCTGTTTAGTAGACGTCTTGAAACTATGCGCCCCAGATGCGCCGTTTACTCCAAGCCAGTTAAGGGTGCGTGCTGTGTACAATAAAGGCTAGAGTGGTGACTGACTTCGATGATAGGATATATTCACGCTCTTCATTACTACGATTATTCCAGCTCTGTCGGACCCGTCCAATGCGTACAATACCCAGCATAAGTACGTGTTAGTATCTCTTGCCGAGGTTAAAAGCATTGTGCTTCTTATGGACATTCCCAATTCTGACGCTCTGACGCTTCACCTATTCACCTCATGCTTCGATATTGTGTCCGGCTCCTCTAAGGCTTCCACGGGAGAGCAGATCAGTAAGGATGTCGATTATCATATGAGCCAGCTCCTAGTCACATTGGTGGATGAGGCGACAAGTCTACCAAGTCAGGTGGTAGATATAATTGTAGCCCAATTTTTGCGCGCTGGAATCGGTCGCAAAAATGAGGATGCAGATGACAAGCAGTCCACACTGCAACTTAAGGAGTTACCAGAGGCCTACAATATGGCGAAGCTCATATGCAATTCTTGTCCAGAGAAGATGGCCCGATATATTAGCCAATATTTCAACGATGTCATAATGGATGCGTCATCTACTTCAAATGGTCCCTCTCGATCGAACGGACATCGAAGAGCAAGTGATATGGGGGATTCAGATGATGAGGACGATGTTCCAAGTGGACCAACGGAGGCCGACCTCAAAGAGCTCCAGAAAGCACACAGACTCCTTCGAGAACTATGGCGCGCTTCGCCAGCTGTCCTACAAAATGTTATTCCTCAGCTAGAGGCAGAGCTGTCCGCTGAGAATGTCCAACTGCGGTTGTTAGCCACGGAAACCCTTGGGGATATAATATCTGGTATCGGCGCTGCCGGACCACCACCTCCACCCTCGATGGATCCAGCTGCATATCCCCCAACAATGTTGGAAGATTATCCAAATTCTTCAGCTTCTTCCAATATCCTAACAACACCAATCTCCCCCCAGTCCTTTGCTCAAACCCACCACAGTGTATACAACAACTTTATTGGTAGAAAAAATGACAAGTCAGCACTCATTCGATCAGGCTGGTCAACTGCTGTTGGTCGAATTCTAGTCACATCAGCGGGGGGTATTGGACTCAGTCGGGAAGAAGAAAGTACATTAGTCAGAGGTCTTGGAGAGAAGTTAAATGATGCAGATGAAAGAGTGAGAATTGCTGCCGTTAAAGCAATAGGGGGCTTCGGCTTCCGGGATGTTATGGAGAAATTGGCTCCAAATGGTGGTGTCAACAAACCCGGGTCTGTTCTAAGCAGCCTTGCAGACAGAGCCCGTGATCGCAAACATGCTGTTCGAGTTGAAGCTATGACGGTCCTCACTAGGCTCTGGGGTGTTGCGACTGGAGAGATTCTTGCAGGCAACGAACCCGTGATTACAGCTCTTGACGCAATACCATCCAAAATCTTTGATGCGTACTATGCCAACGATGTTGAACTAAACGTTTTATTAGATCATGTCATGTTCGAGCAGCTCATCCCCCTTGGCTTTCCATCAACTAAGACCAAGGGTTCAAAAGCAAATGG
The DNA here is from genome assembly GCA_002812745.2 of Scytalidium lignicola. Lineage (NCBI taxonomy): Eukaryota > Fungi > Ascomycota > Leotiomycetes > Scytalidium > Scytalidium lignicola. Next base: position 60,975 of record NCSJ02000235.1, read on the forward strand.
CCAGTCGCAGAAGGAGCCCAAGGACGCTTCCTTTGATGCAGACAAAGCTCGAGCGGAACGTATTCTTCTTGTTGTACGGTCACTCAATCCAAAATCGAAAAAGGCATTCTTTGCAATGCAAGCTCGACAGCCAATCTTTTCAAACGTCATGACAGTGTTCCTCAAGCGTTGCGAAGAGTACAACGGTGGTGTCATGGATAAGGACTCTAAGGAAATCAAGACAAAGCTGGATGCTATTATTCAGTGGCTTTCTCAATGGTTACCCGATGCGCTAAGAACGACTCACGAGTTGACCAAATATGCAAAGTTGCATGATCGAAGAAGTTATCAACTTATCAGATTCACTATGGCTCCTGAAAGCGATTTCAAGACAGTGTATAAGGCTATCAAGGAGTTTTCTAAACGCATGGAAGCAGCTCCAGGAGCACCCGCTGGTCTTCTCGAGACTCTCATCCCGATCATATACAGATCAGCATCGTTGATATACAACCGGAGTCATATGCCTGCCATTCTCAAGTATGCCAGGACTGATGAGAATGGGTTTGCTGCCACTGCTCATGAAATCATTAAGGAGATTTCTGAAAAGAGCCCAAAAGTATTTGAAGTTAGCGTTAAGGAAATCTGCAAAACTGTGGTAGATGAAGCACCATCTGAGACCAAGGCGAACGAAGAAAGCAGCGTGAAAACGCTCGAAGCATGTGCTGTCTTTGCTCGGAAACGAAGCTCTGATCTTCCACATGATAGGAAACTCATCCAAGCACTCATCAACTTTGCTCTGTATGGGTCACCACCAAAGGCCGCAAAATATGCAGTTACCATTCTCATGGCTGCATCTGAGCGGAAAGAGATGCATGCAAAGGATTTGATGGAGAAAACAACGAAGAATTGGGTATATGGTGAAAATCATTTCTTAGCCAAGTTAGCGACTATCTGCCAATTGCAATTACTGGAACCGAAGTCCATGTCAGACGTCAATGATGAGGTCTTGAATATCACAACTCAGCAAATACTCCTACAAGTTCGGGCTGAGGCTAAGGATACTGACAAAGGTTGGCAAGCGGATTCGGAATTAGGCGAAGAATGTCAAGCTAAGATATGGGCCGTTAAGACTCTTGTGAACCGGTTGCGCGTTCAGACAGATCCAGATACGGCAAAGAAGCTCTCAGTCCCAGTTTACAAGCTTCTAAATACATTAATAGCGAAAGGCGGCGAAATTTCGAAGCAAGGCGAGACTCCCAAAGCAGATAGATCTCGATTACGGCTAATAGCCGCCCAATCACTTCTCAAATTATGCAGGAACAAGATCTATGATGAAGTATTAACACCTGAGCAATTTGAGCACCTTGCATTCGTTGCCCAAGATCCCCAACCAGAAGTACGAAGCGCTTTTGTCGGCAAACTCCAGAAATACCTAGTGAAGGGCGAACTCTCCAGCCGCTTCTATACTATTATTTTCCTTACTGCTTTCGAGCCAGTAACCGAGTTCCGGCAGTCGATTGTTACATGGATCCGCTCGCGTGCAAAAGCCCTGAAAGACAAGAGGCATGTTATTGAAGGAATCTTCCCTCGACTGTTGTCACTTCTCGCCCATCATCCTGATTTCAGCCTTGACGCCACAGAGCTAGTTGACCATGCGCGCTACATCCTTTATTATATTCAGGCAGTTGCGACAGAGGAGAATCTTGGTCTACTGAACAAGTATGCTGAGCGAGTCAAGCAAGCCCGAGATATAATTAACCCTACCGAAAGTGATAACTTATACGTCATGAGTGATATGGCACAAGCTGTCATACGGAAATGGGAAGAAAAGAAGGGATGGAGTATGCAAACCTGGCCTCTCAAGGTTGGCATGCCTGTTAGTTTGTTTGGCCCTCTAGCAAGCCATGACATAGCCCAGGGGATTGCGGAGAAAACTTATTTACCGGATCAGACGGACGAGCTCCTTGATGATCTAGTTAGGAATATTGACAGGAAAAAGGTAGGCCACATTTATGCGACTTAATGTTTTGATTATGTAACTAACATAACCTCATAGAAACGCAAGCATGAAGATGATGAAGCTACTCCCCGCCCGCAACTCAAAAAGGTTAAGCCTGAAAAGTCAAAAGGCACCCCCAGGTCAGCATCTAGCAAAAAGGACAAGCCCACAAAACCGAAGACGCCTAGTAGAAAGAAGAAGGAAGTTTCAGATTCCGTACCATCAACAGAGCGCCGACGAAGCGGCCGAGGTGCTTCTATTCGGAAGTCATATATTGATCGGGATTCCAGTGAGGACGATGAAGAAATGATGGATGGCGTTGCCGCGTGGAAATACATTGATGAGGACAGTGGTGAGGATGATAATGACGAAGATGCCGAGTCCGGAGAGGAGGAAGCAGAGACCAATGGAGAAGAAGAGAACAACGAAGAACAAGATGAAGATGAAGTCGAAGCCCCTGCTGCTGAAAGCGAAGAGGAGCCAGAACCTGAAGAGTCTACACCCTTACCGTCCACACCTCCTCGGTCAGATTCGAGGAAAGGTACAAGGAAAGGAGGCACCAGAGCGAAACCTACCCCAAAAGCGAAAGAGAAGGCCATACCTTCTAGACCTAGGTCCACCCGACGAGGATAGATAACCGCAAAAGCAGACAAAGTCGGAGTTCTATAATGAAACAAACTCAAAAATCGTAATGTACGCGCAAGCAGCCTTTATTTGTTATCAAAAACTCGCAGATGGCCCCATTCAATTCATTTATTTACCACCACGCATCCAGCGATCTTCAGGCCATCATGATTCTTCTCTTTCTACTTGTTTGATACCTCCTTTATTTTTCCGCGAGCTTTGAATGTTAGTATTTTCGCGCCTTGTTGTTTTGTTTTTTGTTTTTTTTTTGTCGGTTGGTTGCTTTTAATTTGGGGAGAGGCTCCTTCCTTGTTGGAAATATATTGGGATGAATGAAAAGAAAACCGCGCACGCACACACATATACGCAATGTTTATCAAGCTAGCTGGACGAAAGGAGAGAAAGAAAGGAAAAAAGCAGAGTTTAAGAAAAAATGAGATGGGAATGGAATGGAATGGAATGGATGATATGTACGAAACTTTTAGTATATCTTCTCGCAGGCCCCCCCTCCCCATACCCTTTANTACCCCCTCCTGCTGTCTATATAGCAAAAGTTAGCATCGAGTATTAATGAAAGCTGAGAATTGTTTTGCAATTAGTCTTGTGTGTAATAGTTCGAGCCATTTTTTTATCATGTGTCATTTCTTTGTCTCCTTTGCTTGTGGTACCAGCAAAAGGCTATGGTTTCTGAATGCACGAGTTTAATAGCACATCACAGAGAATCCTTAAAAGAGAAACTTCGACGCAACCATGTAATGCATTCTCAGTGATCTAATATCTGACCCCAATGCCTAATTACACCTTGCGATCTCTGCGACAACTAATACCACTCCGTTCTTCATCCTCCCCGTCTCCTTCCGCCTAACTCTAAAAGAGAGCACATAAGTCTCTCGCCTTTGTTACAAACCGACCCCCAATCATGCAATGCAATACTTCATGAATACGAAATTTTGTATCCTAGCGCAAGTGAAAGTTCTCTCTCCGTCTTCTTTTTTGACGAAATCATATCATACAGGTACAATGTAAGGGCACGCTTTAAAAATTATAAAAGGAAACAGATGAACACAGCGGTGAAGGTAATTCTTGCCTGCCTATCAGGTCAAGATAACAAAGATCTAATAGATCCAAGATAGAGTGAGTTATCATAGTCGCGTGATGAATTTCAGGTACATCCATTGACCCCGAATGCGGATTTAATTCCAGTCATGGACTATAAGTGATTTGGATGAGGAAAATTTTTNGGAGGTTATACTCCAAAAGTAGAATGAGCTACTAGTGGGAGGAGTTATTTCAAGACTCCTGCATGGCCACATCACTGTTCTCTTCTTTGGGAATCACAGCATCGGAGGATGCCATATTTTCAACAACAGGATGCGGTGAAATATGGTCCAAGGGACCATCCAACTGTGGAGATATATTGACCACATCATTGTCGATGGCCGCAAGGTGATTTTGGACGAGCGCTTGCAAAGCAATCAAAGCAGCTCTATCCTTCATTGTGAATTTCTTCTCCCGAAGAGTGCTAGCATCACCCTGCGCAATCATGCTGAGGATTGGTTCTGGAGCCTCGGACTAGTAATTCTTGTCAGTTACGTGCTTACCTGTCAAACACTACCAAGGTAAACGTACAATTAGGGCATCAATGAGATTCCGTGCATTAATGTCAATAAGTTCCTTGCTCTGGTATGCAAGTTCCGTAAGATTGAGAGCTGCCTGTTGTTCCTCAATAGTACGATGGCTGAAGATGGGTTCAGGTTGACTTGGCTTAACGGAAGGTTTAACACGAACTGGCGCATAGCCTCCACCGGTCTTAAGGCGAACTCTGTTTTCCAGATCAGCTAAAGTCATTATATCACAGTATCAAGTCTACTTACTGAGAAATAAAGTCCAGCTTGATGCCCAGTTCAGGAAGCTTGTATACATGGCCATATTCGCGGTGCTCATAAAATCCTTGATCCTCATTATCACTTAGTTCATTCTCAATATCAATGTGGCCGTTATTTTTAACCCCTCGAGGGATAGCTGGTCTTATAGCAGATGCACCTTTGATCTGGCGGAAACGATGAGCCGGTCCTAAGCTACCAGGAACTACGGCCAGTAGATCATCAACATGACAAGGACACTTCCACTGCTTTCCAGTTGGTGGTTCCTTGGATAGTGGAGGATCAAGGCAATCTAGGTGCCATGCCAAAGTACAGAAGCCGCATAAAATGATGGCTTTGTCGGGATGGGAAGCTGAATGATTGCACTGGTGACATAGAATAGGATTGCCTTTGCTATCCTTGACTCTAAATAAATCAGGAGTCTCTTCATATCCATTGCGATTCCTAATTTAGATTGATTAGCTTCTAGGTCTAGGTCTAGGTTTGAATCGGAAAAAAAAAANTAACTCACCTTGGCTTATGCGAACCACCTTCCTCGTATTCTCCTTCCGGTCCAGTCCGAACGTCAACGAAATACTCCCGAATGGGTTTTGGAAGGTGGAAAGCAACTGGATTCTTTCGGTCAAGATGAGCAAGTAGGTACCCAAAACTTCCAAACTCATCATGCGATGATCGAGGTCGACGTGAAGATAAACAGAGATTACAAAACCACTCGTCTGGGAGGGAGTTCTCGTTCATCGGCGGGTCAACACATTTGAAGTGGAAGGAACGTGTGCACCCGTCACAACAAACCAGATCGCCACTGCCACCACATGCAGAGCAGTATTCATCATTATCATCCTAATGAAGCCGTTAGTGATGCAACCAGATAAATGGTGACAAATAATGGAGGTCATGATGCATTGAGGGCGGCTTGTCAGCTCGGCAAATACGGAAAGTAGTGATTACTGCGATTTCCGATCAGGAAGCCCAGCCGGTTCATCCTTCCATCCTCATCACCATCATCCATGTGAGTAAAGGACGAAAGGACTATGCCGTCTCCATCAATTTGCATAGGGAGAAACAGAATAGAAACCCAGATAGAGACAACACAACGGGTTGTCGCAGCTGTGGGACTTGCTTACCGGATTGTGCGACGTGCCATTACCGATAGGACTGTTTCGTTCACCGCTTGCCCTGGGGATGCCAGCCAGGGTTCCAGCTTTTTTCTTCATTGGTCTGTACATGGCAGTGTTAGTCAAGATGATAGATCAAATCGCGATAAAATTGGTAGATCAAACGTGGCGGCACAAGAGTGATGAGACATTGGCGCGTCAAAGTCAAAGTCACGATCGCCCAACAAATTTTAGGCAGCAAATGCAGAAATACTCATAAAAACCACCCAGAAAAGGGGGAGAATACAGAAATACCGAGAATTTTCATGCTTGCATATAGTTCAAATAGAACAGAGAATGAGACAAAGAACTGTAAAACTTACGAAGTCTTGACGCGAAGCCCCGTTCCAGTCTTCGCCTTCCTCGTGGGCCGACCGAAGGCGTTGGGCGTACCAGCACGTGATGTAGGAGCAGAACCAGGAGCCAGATCTGGTTGAAATGAAAGCGTAGTTGGAGAGCTGAAGTCCGAATCATAATTGGGTTTCTTGATGCTCTGGTTATTGAGAAGACGCACTCTTGTACGCTTCGAGGGTGGAGCAGAGTCAGCACCATCCGAGGCTGATTCTGCTCGAGGAACAGGCAGCCTGTGACGAACAAAGCTTTCTTCAATCGCGGCTTCGTTGGTGATCTCTCTTGCCTTCCTCTTCATGCGAGTAGTCCGATCATTGCTGATGTCCTCCGGGACGGGGGTGGTGGCATCAGCCTTGACCTCAACCTTGGGTAGCAGTTGTTGTTCTTTCTTTCTCTTCGCGCCCTTTGTCTGAGCCGGTTGATACTCAGCATCTGACAGAATGGGATCGAGCAAAGCCGGGGCCATCAAATTTGGAGATGAGCGCACGCTGCGTGGATGCGTGATGGAAGAGGAAGAAGGCGCGGGTGCTGGATCTGAGCCGTGATGAGTGTTTTGGGTGCCGAGACCTCGCTGCTGCGTTATTGGCTGGGTGCGACTGCGCGTAGTCCCAGCC